>JASCZI010211767.1:30823-48631 GCA_036250425.1 Stylosanthes scabra | reverse complement strand
TAATTACCTAATCAAAAGCTAATCTCTTAGTCAATCAATTAAATAACTAGATGAAGATCCAAATCCGATTCTAACCCTTATGAGTCTCAAAAGTGATCCTAGATTATATTACATGTCACTATATCCAAACTAGTTCTAATCCAATTTTAACCCACAAAATTTTAGTTGCATAACAATTAGCTTGACTATCTCTAGTTAGACCTAATCATTATGTGATCTAATTTCCAGCTAGCATAAATCAATAGACCTCTCGATCTTATTAATCTAGCCCTAGACAAGTAGAGAACCCCTCTCGGTGATTCTAAACCATTGGGATGAAGAACGGAAACTTAAATCATTCTTAGAAGATAACTGAAAATACCTCAATGAATTAATAAACGAATGTACATAGTGACTACCTCATGCTGGGTGAACAGAGCTCCTTACCCTTAACAATGGAGTAGTTTAGCCTTGCATGATAAAAACTAAAACCTAAAATTGAAGTAAAGTAACGTCTAACTAGTTAGCCTCTGTGCTGAGAGAAAACTCTCTTTTATATTCCTAAAACTAATCTAAAACTGATTTACAAATCAAATCAAATTCAAATCTAATCTAATCCTAATCTAATCCTAATCTTATCTCTTATAGTTACAAGCCCTTTTCTTCTCTTGAATCTTCAATCAATCATATCTTGTGATCTTTCAATTAAGCCCTTGATTAATGAATATGATTGAGGCATAACAACTTGGATTGGATTAGAATGGATAGCTGACGTTGCTTAGCCTCTCAACTCCCACGTATAACGTCATGTGTGCACGTATAACGCGTGGATTCTGCCTTAAAATGCCTCTTGGATGTTGAATGGCTCACGTATGACGTGAGGAGCCACGTACAATGTGTGCTCTCTGTCATATTTTGGCATTTGAAGCTTTGATTCCCACGTATGACGTGGGGAGCTCACGTATAACGTGTAGCTACTGCCTATTTTGGGCTTTTGGCTTTTAATTCCCACGTATGACGTGGGTCTCCACGTCATACGTGGGCAATAACACTTAGCCAATTTCTTGATTTCTTCTCCTTTTCATTCTCCTTTCTTCAATCTCTTTCATTTGGTCTTTAATTACCTAAAACTCTCAGTGAATCATCTAAAAACACAAACACAACTCAAAGAACATTAAGTTTGTTTGATTGATCAATTAATAACAATAATTCACCAAGATTATAGCAACAATCAAGAGAAATTGAAGCTAAAAACAACCCAAGATGCACACGCATCAGTACCGGACCGGTCGGGATTGGCT
This sequence comes from Stylosanthes scabra, assembly GCA_036250425.1. NCBI lineage: Eukaryota > Viridiplantae > Streptophyta > Magnoliopsida > Fabales > Fabaceae > Stylosanthes > Stylosanthes scabra. The sequence goes on along the minus strand of JASCZI010211767.1, from coordinate 47,351 downwards.
ATTATAACTGACCGGATGAGCTCATCTTAGCCTGCAGGAAATTTAGGCATACATCATTTGCATATTATGTGACATTGTATGGGTGTGCCTGTTTGATATATTTGTCTGATGCTAAATGTTCACTTGCTTACTTAAATTATCTGTTCTTCTTGTATTTTCTTGTGTGATGACCCATGGAGTTAGGTAGATGTAAGAATTAAGCGTAGGGCGCTTGTTCCGTACTGGGAACCCCATGAATTTGTGTTTCTCACTCCGTTGTTGTTGAAATGTTTCAGATGCAGGTGGTAACTAGCAGTCTAGCAACTCGGTTAAGCCCATTGAAGGATCGTGCCTTAATTATTGTATCTATGTTTTGTATCTAGATAGAGAGCAGTCGTGGTTGTATGTCTAATGTATTTGGATGACAGTTGAGGGTTGTACAACTAAACCATATTTTGTACTCTGTAAGGTTGCGCTGCGTTACTCTGAGATACATATTATTATTATATGTGTATTAAATTTGGCTCCTCGTTATGTCTTTTTTCTATTTCCTTAGTATCTTGTCTTAGTTTTCTTTTGCGTATCGAAATTGTAGATGCCTTGAGTTCCACCGGCTCAAACTTAAGCTGGGTGGTGGAAGCTTGGGGTGTTACACCAATCCGTAGTGGATTAGTCATCGACCTGTCGGGTTGGGGGATACATGGGCAACAAAAAAAAAAGAAAAGAAGAATGTTTTAGATTTGTTGGTTAATATTGGTTATCAAAATATTGGTAACCCAATATCATTTTAATATTTTACATCATTAATATTATAATTAGTGTTAATTTAAAATAACATATTTTATTTTTTTAAAACTATTTATATGATTTTATTAACTCTAGATTGTACTGTAATATGCTAATAATAATATATTGTGTAGTAATTTAATTTAAAATACATAATTAAGACAGTCGATTAAACGGGGTTGACCCGACCCATTTAATTTACGCATGCGGCTTAAGCATGATTTATTCATAAGCTGCAATTTTTCAACATATATTGTTTATGGCCAACCCGACGGGTTAACATGTTTATTTATTTATTTTTGAAAAAATTAAACTCTAAAAATAAATATTTGGATAAAATGGCATTTTAATATGGAAAAATATTAAAATATGATTCAATTTTAAACTCCACTATGTTAATTTTTTTAAAAAGATAAAATAAATAAGCTATCACATTTAGCCCACAAGATATCCCATTTATTTTTTTGGATTAATTGAACTAATTCATTTAGCCCATATTTCTAATAGGTCTAATCTTTGTTGGAAAAGTTCGCCCGTTATAGACGATTTTAGATGACTCGACAGGTACCACCCATTTTGACGGACATATACATAATTTATTTATACATCTTTAGATAATCAATTTATTGAATTTTTTTATATAAAAACTCGCTAAATTTTCATAAATGCGAATTTATTAAGAATTATGTTGTTTTATTGATGCCGTGAATTCCTAAGAATTCGGTTCTAGCTAGTGCATACTGGATTACAAGTAACACCACGATGAGTGGATATCATTCTCACGAGGATTAACATATTAAGAAATACTGATTAACTTGTTCTTTAATTAAACAAAATCAATAATAAGAGATTTGTAGTATCAGCATTCAACAGAATATGAATTGCAGTGAACACTAGCGACTTAACAGTGAAGCAATCAGAATTAGGATTAGAAAACAGTGATAGAAAAGAGTTAAGGATTTGGAGATATTCAACCTAAGATTTTTAATTCTAAAATCCGTTTTCTTTAACTAGTAATGATCAATTCACAATGAATCCTATTTAACTAAACTCTAATCTCTTAGCATTTTAATTTCTCTGAACCTAATTAACCATCAACCTCTTGAATAATTAAATAAGAACAAATGTTAAGTTCAATTCTGATTCTAATCTGTAAAATTCAAAAGTGATTATAGATTGAATTAGATGTCACATATTCAACCTAATTCTAAACCAATTGAACAATTACATATTAATTATTGCACACCTATTATATCCCTATCTCTAGTTCAAGTAATAGATATGAGGAAGAAATCTCAAGCGTGTTTGATTTATTGTTTTCTCACACTCAGTGATTATACTAAGACAAAATTAGTTACCTCTCATTAAACTAATTCCTTGTTGATGAAGAACTAGAATTCAACCTTGAATTGTGATCAAACACTTGTATTTGAAGAAAAGCAAACTTAAATTAATCTTCTATGCTGGGATGAACAGAGCTCATCATCCTCAACAAAGTATTTAGTTACTCATGACAGAAAAACGTAAAAACTAGGATTATGAAAGTGCAATAGCATAGAGTGTCTAACCTTATTGGTTTTGTCATTATTTATATTAATCACTAAACCTAATTCTAATTAAAAACAAACCAAATTCAAAATAAATTGAATTTCTAATGAAATTACATTCCTCATAAATGTCTTGATCTCTGCAGACTTGCTCTTCAACAGTGTTCTGAAAACCGGACCGGACCGTCCGGTTCGACCAGAAAAACCGGGAACCGGTCCTTTGTCCGGTTTGGTTCATATGCGAAAACCGGTTGGCATCAGACCAGTCAAAAACCGGTCAAAATCGGTCAAAAACCGTGAACCGATCAAACCGGACCGGTTTTTTAGCGTTTTTTTAATTAAGAATTAATAATATTATATTTTAAATAATTTTATAATGATTTCAAATTATTTTATTATATATTTAAGTAAACGGTCCAACCACGGTCCGACCTCGGTCGAACCTCTAAACCCTTGAACCAGTCACTCCACCGGTTCAGTGACCGGTCCGGTTCTCTGAACCTTGCTCTTCACTTAATTCCCTTGATTTGAGATTGGATTATGGTTCAAGTAACCTCTAAACTTAGCTTCACAACTTGCAATCTTGGGCCTTGTAATTAATCATGAGTTTTGGACTTGATTAATTAGAGAAAACAAAATGAGAAAACCAACTTTGCACAACGTAACAGAGCATCAATACTTAAAATTTTGGGATAACAAAGCAACGCTTAGGCATTGGGTATAGGAAGATACATGAGCGGAACAATAAACCTATTTATATTGGCAGAATCTTTTGAGTCTTCCAATGTATCATTTCCGAGTCCAATGGAATTCATAGGTATAGGAAGAAGCCCTGTCAAATAGAGATCTTTTAACGACCGCTACTAGAAAGAGTACTACATCCTTGATCGTGAAATATCGATTGCTTGTTGAACCCTGTGAATTGTGTGAAAGTAGGATACTCAAACTTCTTGAGTCTAAGAGTTTTATAAGACTCTCTTGATGAAAAAATGTGAATGAAAGATCCCGCATAATTAAATTGGGTCCATGAATCTAAGAAATAGCGATAATTCTTTATCTCTCTCAATTTGAAAATCCAGGATTTGAATTGATGTCCTTTCATCGAATCCTCCTAAATTGCATTAATTTATACGAAAGTTTCACTTCAATTGGGATTTGGTTATTCACCATGCCATACATGAGCCAATGCCTAGGCATTGGGCATGAGTGCCTAGGCGTGCTCTTGTTTTACAAAGCAATTGAGCCAACGCATATGCATTGGCCATGAGTGACTAGGCGTGCTCTTGTCTTAGCAAGCATTTGAGACAACGCCTAGGCATCATGCATGGGTGCCTAGGCGTGCTTTGTGTTGCTGTTTTGTTGAGTTTTGGGGTCTTTTGGGCGCCTAGACGTATTTCACCAATGCCTAGGCGTCCAACTTTTCTGCTCCACTTTCTTGATGGTATTGCGAGGCTCACACTCAACATCCACTATAAACATATGCATATCAATCTGAAGCCATGGACGTTAGCTTTCTAACGCAACTCGAATTGCATCGTTTGAACCTCTGTACCACGAGTTATCATCACTTTAATGCAAAGAGGTCAAGTTGACAGCATAGTGAAAATGGTCCACGCCTAGACGTTGGGGAGTTACGCCTAAGCGTGGTTTGTTTTCTTGTGTTTTAGCCTACGAATAGGCATCATTTACCAATGCCTAGGCGTGGTTGGTTGGCTCCATAGTGAGCTTTGTTTCTCTGTTTCGTTTCCAACTTTTATCTTTTCTTCTTCATGATTTCTTTTTCTGTTTTCTTCTCTCTCAAACTTCATCTCTTTGGTTTCCTTTGCTCTTCTATCTTCTTTAAATTCTCTTGTTTTCTCTTGAATTTCTTGTAATCAAAGAAACCAAATACTCAAAGCTATGTTTGACAAAATAAATGTTAATTTGCTTGAGTATTAAGCTAATTCTTTCTTAATTTGCAAGAAAATTGAAAGAGCCGTTCCTACAACTTCGCAAACAAGGTCGGTTCGGGATTTCCTTATCATTTTGAAAACAAGAAAAATCATTGTAGAGGAACCCAAACCAGTTATTAACGCAAGGTAGGAATGTTTCTTTCAACAAAAAAGTGTCATAGAGTTTACAACCAATTTAAAATACTGAGTATGGGACTCGGGTCATTCTCCCTAGGAGTTGAATTATTATGGCTCAGTTATGGTTGTGGAAATATTGGGGTTGCAATTATGAGGGATGGTGAAAATAACAAAAATAAAAAATGACTTGGTCTGCAAGTAATAAGGGTGCTTGGTCTTGAGTTGAAGTATAATGCTCCATATGATCACCACCAATCCAAATTATGAATGGTTGTCACGTAAGACACTAAATCCACTCTGTCAAATGGTCGAGTGGGTGGAATTAACCACGTTCCGAATGTCCTAGGCAACTCACTAATGCGAAGGTCCTAGGTCCTTGGAACTCGAATAATCCATCAAGTTCACCTATTAAGGACTCAATCATCACTAGCAAAAGCCTAGCGTTAACGGAACGGTGTTAACCTGGGTCTTAACTCATTCTTGTCCTTAGGGATCAGTGGCTAAGATCATCCACATTTCAACCCATGACCAAGACACAAGAACATTACTCCATAGCTATAAGAAACAAAACATCAAACACTTGGTAGGCATGAAATAAAGACATGGTGAACAATAAAAGAAAATAACAATCTAAGCTAGCAACAATGATAGATCAACAAAATAACCAACAAGCATTAATAATCATAAAGAGAAGCACAATATATCATCACAATAATAGAATTATAACAAGATAGAGTTAATAGCATAAGAACAAAAGAGACATAATGGAAATAGAGATAAACAAAAAGAGAGAATTAAGTGAAATTACTACGATTAAACAAAGAGTCAAGTAACAAACATTCAACCACGAATTAAAGTAAAGAGTTTGGCTAGTAGGGGCTGGAAATGGATGAACAATTTAAAGAACAGCTATGAACTAAAGGAGAGAAAATGAGAGAAATGGAGAACTCTCCCAAAAACTTCCCAAAAACTACTCTAAAAACTAAAATTGATCCTAAGGTGAATTGTTGCTTGTGTTTCAGCTATTCCTTCCTCAAATAGGTCGAATTGGGCCTTTAAAGGGACTTGGCCCTGGCCTGAAAACTTAAAATTCTAATTTTAGCCTTCATTTTAATTCTGCCTGATGCTACGGTGCAGTCGCGTGGTCAACGTCGTCGTCAGAGTTGACCGCCTATCGTGCGGTCGCGAGAGAGGGCCGTACGGCCGCACGGTGTGGACAGATCCGAATGGCTACCAGGGTCCCGTGAGGTCGCACGAGGGGTTCGTGCGGTCGCACGGTGCCCTGTTTCTTTCTTCTTGGCTTCTTTTTCCTTAATCATCGCTTCCCATGTTATTCTTAGCCTTTTTTATGCTTCTCTCCATACCTATAAATCTGAAATATACTAGCAAATATATTAATACACCAAATGGGATGAGATTTTATGAATTTTTGGGTACTTTGAAGGCTATTTTAACATATAAACATTTTAGGGACATAATTTAGCAAATGATAGAAATCATGGTTATTCACTAGCAATTATGTGAAAATGTATTGATGAACCTCCCAATTTTAACCCAAATTTCATCATCAAAAACGGGCTCATCAAAACTAATGAATAAAACTATCAATGATAGAGCATCATTTGCATCATTTATTATATTGAAAATTATTTTTGTTTTATTTTCATTTAACGTGTGTGTATATTTTAAATGTACGTTAGATTATATTAAATTATATTTAAATTGTATAACACTGTATTAAATGATATTGAATTATATCGGATTATGTTATATTTTTTATTTTTTAAATGTAATATATGTGGATATCATCAGGTATCTATCTTTATTCGAAAAAAATATTAGGGATGTCAAACGAGCTAGCCTAACCTATTTAAGCTCATCCACTTAAGCCCACAGGCTTGTTTATTTAAGCTTATTTTGTTCACAGTCTAAAAATTCCACCAGGATCTATTTATGGCTACTTTAAACAGGCTGGCCTATTTAATTATTTATTTATTTTTTAGAAAATATTTTTAAAAGTTCCAATTTTTAACTCCAAATATAAAAGTTGGACAAAATATGTCATTTTTCAATTTTTTTGAAAAAATAAAAAATAAACGGGCCAACAGAACCCGTCATTGATCAGTAGTTAATTAAGCTCAGTCCGTTTAGCCTGCATTTTTAATGGGTCAGTGATGGAGGCTCGGGACGGGACCTTGTCGTTGGAATAAAAAGCCTTATCCCTCGCCTCTATCGAAAGTTTAAAAAGAATGTGTCACAAGGGTGCAACCAATTTTTAAAATACCGAGTACGAGATTCGGGTTGTTTTCCCTAGGAAGTAGAAATAGAACGCTTATTTTTTATTGGGGGTTTGGTTGCAATTGATTTGATTGTTGAGAGTAGAGTGCAATTGAAAGCAATTTAAAAGCAGTAAAAGATAGTAATGGTAAAAGAGTGCTCCATCCATGGGTTGAAATATTGTGCATCCCTATGATCACTACTGTGTCCGAGGTTGAATGAGCTGTCACCTAGGAGGAACACACCACCCAGGGTAGAGTGGAAAGTTAATCCTCTGCGTATCCTTGCCATACCAACTATGAGGTACTGATCCCACGATGGATTCGAGTAAATCTGCATTACTTGAGTAAACTCACCGGCGGTGCACGATGGCGGAGAGTCTTCGGTCAACAACTTGAGGTTGAAAGAACTCGGTGGAACCTGCTGTCACCAGGTCCACAACTCATGCATCTAGGCACCGTATTGAATCCGTGTCGCATGGCCCTCACCCTTGCTAGCAGAGGCGTACAAATAGCAATAACAGACTTAACCCCATTCATCCCCATCCAACCTATGGGGACTGGCAGCTAAGGTCATGTGCACATTTTACCCCATAGTCGAGACACTATGGGAAACTACTCACTAATTGAAATCATTAAAGCGGGAAAATAAACGGGCAGCATAACAGTCCGTAAAAATCGCGGTTTACAGAAAAGTAAACGGACAGAGTAACAGCAATAAAATGGTAAGAAAGGAAAATAAATGGACAGAGTAACGGCAGTAAAAATGTAAAATCGTAGTTTTGAAATCAGCAGAATAACAGTAAAGTAAATTGATTGAAATTAAAATTTGGCAGAGTAATAGTAATATAAACAAACAATAAAACAAAAATAAAAGAGTTTGACTAGTGAATGGACAAAAACCTAAATGGAACCCTAAAAGTAAGCTAGAATATGGAAGTGGGCTCTCTTGAAATGGTGAAATGCTCCTCTATTTATAGATGCCGGAAGTGACCTATGCGTACGCATGGAAGCTTCATATGCGTACGCATTGGTGCCGGACTCTGCATTTGGGCTTGTGATGCCCGAAATCCTTTCGGACTCCCGAATTCCCACCGGCAAGTGCACCGGATCGTATCAAGTAATCATCAATTCACATAGAACCCTAATTAACTAAACCCTAATCTCTTAGTGATTTAGTTTCTCTAATCCTAATCAATTATTAATCTCTTAATTAATCAAATAGGAAAAGAGGTGAAGAACAGATCTGATTCAATTATGTAAATCACAAAAAGAATTAATTAGTTATCTCTAATCTAATAAACCCTAATTGAATTCACATAAAGAAGTGCATAATTAATCAATGTATTATCTCTAATTTACTAATCAATTATGAGGATTAATTCTCAAACACATTCAATCTCTAATTTTCTCAAATATAGAAATCAAATAAATTAGAGGAGATTACCTCTCAGTAAATCCGCCTCTTTAATAATGAAGAACAAAGAATTAATCCTTGAATTGAAAATCACACTTGCAGTAGAAGAAAACTTGAAATTGCATTAGGAATCCATGCTTGGAATGAACAGAGCTCTCATCCCTGAGCTTAATGGAGATTAGCTGCTTATGATGATCATAGACACGACAGAGGAGAAAAGAGAAGAAGAATTCATGATGAACCTAATCTAGCTTTGACAGAAACGTGATGAACATAGGAGAAGAGAACTGAGGCTGCCGCTAAATGAATACCCTGCCTAAACCTAATTATAACTATATATACTAATCACTAAACCTAATTTACATTCACTGATCGAACATGTTGCAGACTTGGGCTTGAGGTGCTTGAGTCAGGTGAGTCAATTTGGGCCTTGAGGAGAGATCATGCTGGGGCCATGCTAGGGCGTGACAGAGGCGTGACTTTGCTTATTCTTCACGCTAGACTCACACTGGGGCGTGGTCCAGGCGCGGTCATGGGCTGAGATTCATGCTGAATCCACGCCTTGGCTTGCTTCCTGCGTGGTTTGGGCTTCCCTGCCACACCTAGGCGTGGTGAGTGGTGAAAGCCCACGCCTAGGCGTGGGTAGGGCGCGGTCATGGCGTTGTTTTGGGCCTTGGATCACGCCTGGCCCATGCCATGGCGTGATCTAGGCGAGCTTGCACCCTTGGGTATCGATACCATGTTGCTGGGTATCGATACCCTATCCTCAAAATTCCATGAATCTTCACTTGTTTCTTCTCCTTCAAGTTATGCTTTGCTCCAAAATTCTTTTCTTTGTCAATTACTGTAAAATATAACAAAACACTCAAGATAGTAAAAGATTGTAGTTTGAATATATTTACTTGAGTATTAAGCTAAATTACCGTTAAAAGCACATGAAATTAGGGCCTAAAACCATCAATGATGCACACGCATCAGCTTGTCACCCACGCTTAGATGCGCACGCATGGCTCTATGTGATGCGTACGCATAGGCTCCAGCAATGGGCTTCTAGATCTTGTTGTGATCCTTTCGTTCCTTTCGGTCTTTCCGGCCACTTCCGCTCCGAACTTTGCCTGTTAAATCCTGAAACATTTAAGCGCACACATCAAGGCATCGTGCGGAACGGAGAATAGTTCAAAACATAGTAAATATTGGCCGAAATAGCAGATAATTACAATTACAGCCCTAAGGAACTACTAAGTGCAATCGAGCATATTTTGCTAGTATTTAAGTGGTGAGAGGTCGATAATTAGTCAATTAATGCTACGAAATAACCCGTCGGAATGAGGTTTATCAGTCAGGAAGGCAATTTGGTCCGCATGGAGCCGACTTGACATACCCTGCCCTTAAAAGAGTGAGTTTTTTCAACAATTGAATAAGTATGGGCGTGTTTAGGTAATACTTGTTTAATTCTATATGGGAATGAGTAATGGCTAACCACTCAATTATCTTAATGTCTTATATTATAATAAAAATATAATTTAATTTAATTTTTCAGAAATTTTATATGATTTGATGATTATTTTAGTAATTTTAAAAATTTTAGATGTTATAACTAATATTATTCATTTCTCAATCTTAATTAATCATAATATGAATATTATTAAATATTTTATTTTAATTTTTTTATTTTCATGTATATAGTCGTTATATACATTTGTGTTTGAGTATATGATAAAAATTTAGATATCCGTGGATAATGGGATGCGTAATGGGACAATACCCATTGCTATTCCTATTAGGAGGCTTAAAATTTTGGGAAAAGCCCGCATGTTTTAAACGAGTAAATAGAATAGTTGTAAAAATCGGACCGAACCGGCCGGTCGGACCGAAAAACCGAACCCCTTGCCGGTTCGGTACGCATAGAGGATCGGACTTGCACTAAAACCGGTCAAACCCGCTCCAAACCGGTGAAAATCGGTCGGGTCAGCGTCTAGCGCGCGCTACAACTCCGCATGTCCACGGTGCTCCGTGTGAAGAAAATCCCAAAATGAATTCTTGGGGGTTTGCCAAAATGAATTCTTGGGGTTTCAAACCCATGACCAAGGAGAAGAAAAACACTCCATTGGCCACTAGGTTGTGTCGGTAAGTTGTGAGTTATTGCACTAATTAATAAACATATAGTAAAACATGAAGTAGTATAGTTATTTCAATTTAATTTTAATTTTATACATACTCTTTGAATTAATTATTTACTTAGTTAAATATAATTATTAATATAAATATAATTTTATATTTTAAATAATAAAGATAATCAAACTTCAAATTTATTTGATAAAAATAACACACGTGAATTTTGAAATTATTCATTAGGAATAGTTTATAATTTTATGGATAATATACTTACAATTTATTTTTATTATACTCTTATTGTCTAAAAAAATGTTACACTATTATATTTTAGTATTAATTTTTTTTAGAAATTGGGACTCTATGTTCGTTAAAGATATGTACTCAAAATTTTAATATATTTTTTTACATAAATATATGTAGTTGATAATAATATAAAACATATAAATTAATGAATAAATTATAAAAATTTGAAAATAATTACTATTTTACCGGTTCTACGGTTCAACCAGTAATTTAACGGTTGGACCTTTAAACCATTAAACCAGTAGTCTCATCGATTTGATAACCAACATAGTTTTTACAACTATGGTAAATAGGAGTTGACTCGACGGGTTCGACCCATCTTGACGGCAATATTAAATAAAGACTTATGATATAAACATGCAGAATGGTAACATAGACATTTTTATAAACGTAAAAGAAAGGCATGAAAGAGATACATGCCTTCATAATACTCATTAGCATTTCTACTTACAAATTATTTAGTACTTTAATAATTTAATTTTATATATAACTAACAATAAATAATTTTTTTAATTTCAACTTAATTTAATCTTTCATGTAAGGAACGGGAAAATAAACTAGTTTTATTATAAAAAAAAATCAAGTTTTGTCTCTCTACAATTTATTGAAAATGAGCAGTTACATTAGAATATTTTGTTGTTGCTTATAATACTCTGGGCGCCATGGTGATGCTGGATATGAAGACAAGGGAAGAGGAACACAAAGATGAAGTTTCTCTTATTGATGCTTGATATGTTGGATTTTGTTGATTGCCTGTTTAAACAAAGCCCTAAAGACGATGATAGATGAAACAAGAGAGAATGACAGAAAAATATTAGGAAACAATCACCGCTAACAGCAGCACCGCCACTTATCTGTGTCGTTGTTCTTTCTCCTTGCTAATGCATAAACAACCATCATTTCCTCTGGTTTAATAATCTGTGTCTTGCTGCTCAGCGGAAACAAATTAGGAGCATTTGTTGTTATATATCTTCTCTTTCTTTTGCCAGAAGTTATCTCAGGCAAACAGCAGCAACACCGAACGCCGCCACTCTTTATTGAAGAAGATGGAGAATGGAGATTGAAGAAGAAAAAGGAGTAAATCTGGTTTGGAGGTAAGGGATTTTGGAAATTTGATTTTATATATTTGATGTGAGAGAGAGTAAAAGCTCTGTTTAATTATTGAAAAAGAAAAACGAAAACTATCTTGTTATATAAGATATATAAATGAAGTTTAATGACAGTTTTATCCCTTTAGTCACCGTTTTTGTGTGAATTTTTAGTAGTGTAAATAATCATTTAACTGAACTAAACACTTATCTACCAACCACCTACTCTATGTGTCTACCAAAAAATCTACTACTATTATCCTTTTATTAGGGGAGGGAAGAGGGATAAGTAAAATGATGAATCTCAATTTATTGTATCACCATCATACATTTTTGTTCATCCGATGATAATAGCAAAAATGATGTTGTTTTAAAATGACATCTCATTTAGGGTGTGTTTAGAAGAGAGATAGAGACTGGGAGACTAAAACGGGATTTTGACTTTGAGACTGAATTGAGTTTGTTGTGTTTGATTTAAAATTTACTAAGAGACAAAAACTTAAAGATAGAGATTAAATTAAGTTGATGAAGCTGAGTCAAAAATTAATATTGGAACTTTAATGTTAAGTGAGTCTATTTGGAGTTTAGCCCAAATTGGTCTCAAGTCCCATATTGGTCCCTAAAGTTTTAACTTATCGAAATTGGTTTATAAAGTTTGGAAACGTGACTCAAGTTAGGACTTGGGATAATTTTTGTGACTAAACCATTGACAAATTGATGTTCTGGCATGACAGCGATCACGTGAGATCATTTAAAAACTACTATATTTTATTGCGAGGCTCATTTATGCCTTAAACGACATTGTTTAGGTTTATAAGTTGGATAAAAAAAATATCATAGTCATGTGTTTATACGTAGTTTAGGACATAAATGGTGGCTAAAATGAAACACAGTAGTGTTGCACTGATCCCCCATGGCATTCGTCATGGCAGATTAGTAATCACAGTTTAGTTACGAAAATTGCTACAGGGACGAACTTGAGTCACTTTTCCAAAGTTTGGGGATTAATTTGGGTTATTTAGAACTTTAGGGACTAATTTGAGACTCGAGTGTAACTTCAGGGACTAATATGAATCTAAAATCAGGTATTTTAGTTTAAAAAAATGCCATTAAAATTTCAGTCTCAAACCCCAGAAATTTCAGCCCCTTAATCCTTCTTTTCTGGAGGCACTAAAAATATTGGAACTTTGGAGACTGAGAGTTAACCAAACACAATATTAACTTTCATTCGATCTCAGTCCTAGTAATGTTCAGGTAATAACGGTGTTGACAGAGACGAAGGAGTGGCAATATGGGTCACCATCTCATATTTGGGGACTACTTTTATAAGAGTTAACTATCAAAATTGCCTCCGATTTTCAAAACACTGACAAAAAATGTCCACGAGCTTTAAAAATGATAAATGTGATATTTAATATTATTAAAACGTAACAAATCTACCCGTTTCAACATCATTCGATCAACTTTCACTTTTTCAATTCAGGATTGATTTCATGTTATAATAATATTAATAGGTATATTTGTCGTGTTAAAAATTTATGGGTATTTTTACCGGCGATTTGAAAATTTGGGGACAATTTTAGTAATTACCTCATTTTTTAGCTACTAGATTTAAACTTGCGCCATGGGCGAAAAAATACAAAAATATAAATGACGATATTTTTTTAGTATTAAAAAATAAAATTATTTAGTCTAATTTTAAAATATATAACTAATATTATATATACAAATATTGTTGTATATCTTGTTAAACTTATCAAATTTTTTTTCTCTCTAAGTATTAACTAATAATTTAGGAATGCTATATGAATATATATAAATAACGACAAAAGTTTTTTATAAATGTATAAAATAAACTCAACTCTATAAATAGGAAATGACATTAAAATTTAGATCGTTAATATGAATTAATATTTTCTATAATATAATTTCTTTTATATAATTTAAGAATTTAATTTAAGAGATTATCAAATTCATAATAATTGATGACATAGATTTATTTTACTATAATGATATACTAATTGTGGTTTGATGGATTCTTTTTCTGGATTGCTACTTTTTACAAAATTGTTTGGTAGATTTTTTTTTACATTGCTACAAATTAAATATAGTAATAACATGATAAATTCATAGAAAATTAAATATCTTAAGTGTCATTATAAATATATTTTATAAAATATAAGTTAAATTAATTCATTGGTCCCTATAGTTTCATTAAATTTTCAATTAGGTCCTATATTTTTTTTTCTTTCAATTAGGTTGCCCAAATACTATATCTAAATTTTGAATTAGGTCCTCATTAACGTTTTACGCTAAAAAAATTAATAGATGGTGAATTGACTTATTTACCTTTACCTTTATCATCACACGAATGCCTTCTAATTATTAAATAACATAAAGATGAATCCTTAAGTACATCTCGTACAACAATTCTTAACTAATGGACATTCATCCTTTTCTTTTTTTTCCTATTTACGTAGTCATCAATAGTAGAACTTTGTTTTTCCAATTATTCTGCGTATGCATAGTGGATCAATATAAACCAAAAAAGAAAATTTCATTTTTCCTTATATACCTTTCATTTCTTAAACCTTCTCCAAATAAAGAATCACCCATTTAATGAAGGGGAACACTCACACGCAGATGTCCAAAACAACTTTTTTAAAGGACACATACGTGTCATTGTATTATTGAATGTTTCAATTAAATCACTCAACCGGTTTATTTTTAAAAACCACAAAACTGGTTTACCGAACTAATTCATAACCCAACTCCAAACAGAAACCAATTCAAAAACCAACCCAAAAGAAAAGCCAAATCACAAATTAAACTTAGCCTCTCCCTGTCTCAAACAGTCAGCAATCTCACGGCAATCAACCCCTCTCTCTGTCATCTCTCTCTCTGTGCTCGCTCTCTCCCTCTTGAGCAAGCGCATTGTATTACCCGGTTGCTGTCTCATCTCGTCTCACACCTCACGTAGCAACACCGCTACCCAATCCTAATTCCGCTTCCAGCACTAGAGAACTCCACCGTTCCCTACTCTTGGGCATCATTTGGTTAGTGTATGAATTAAGACATAGACATTGAGACATGAATACATGAGACATAGACATAAAATATTTATGTTTATGTATAGTGTTTGGAATCAATAGACATGACACTAGTGTAGTGTCTAATATTATGTTTGGTTAAGAAAAGAAGGACACTACACAATTTACAATGACCATTTTATCCTTCTAATTTATGTTGAAAATTAATTTATTTTTAAAAAAATAGAGATGAAACTGAAATCCCCATTCTCTCTTCTCTCTCTCTCTCTTTCGAGTTTCTTCCCCCATTCCAACTCAAAAAAAAAAATCTTCCTTTTCCCTATCCGGCCTCATTCGTCTTCATCGTCACCGGGTTCGTATTCCAAATTACTCTTATTCTTTTGATTCATTTTCGATCTGCCACTTTCTTGTTTGCATGTATATCAATTTGTGGGTTTCCTTACTCGTTGTTTTTGTTTCTTCATTCGGGATCAGTGTTTTTTTTTTATGATTCAAGGAAAGCTTTGCTGAATTGGTTAATTGGTTTGAGTGTTGTGATGTTGAGCTGGATAAGGAAGTGGTAGCAAAAACATAAATAAATAAAAGAAGGAAAACAAATTGTTTGAAGCCCTGAAATTGATGTTTTGGGCATTTATATGATTGGTGATTTTATTTGCATTTCTCCGTTATTCTAAGATTTATATCATGTTCATGCTTGGAATTTGTTGATATTGTTTTCCTTCTTGTGATTTGGGAGATCAATTTTGGATTCTTTGAGATATGAAATACTGTAAGGGTTTCTCCTCCTTGGGTCTTGGTCTAGTGCACATAATCTTTTGATGCTAAACAAAAAATTCTCAATGTTAATCTCAGTGAAATATGATTCTGGCATAAATATTCAAACATAAATTTATTTATCTAGTGCTTTTCATTTATTTTCTTATCAACCAGATGCTTATACTTAATTAAAACCATTGATACTAAGGTTTATTCTTATATTCTATTTTTTTGCTTTTTTCAGATTACCATGACTCCAAGAATGATCCAAGCTGGATCAAGAGTGGAATTGAGGTGGTGGGCCAATTTATCTTAGAGGAATGTTGGGTAACTTGGATGAAGTGCTAATGATATCAAGTGAAAAATTTCTTCAAAAGTGGCAAGAAGGGGAAGCAAAAACAGATCAAATTGTTGGAGACTTGGAGAGAGGTAGTGAGATTGGGGATGGACTATGCAGTGGTAAGTAATTAATAGGGAGAGGGAATGGTTAGTTTCATAGAAGTTCTGCTATTGATGTATAGGTTACAGCAGATTGGGAGGCTTGTGTCTTGTTTTCATGAGGATTAGGGAGTCTTGCTGTAATTCATAGAGTAGAACGTGTGAGGATGGCTGATGTATTTTTGTTTTTGTCTATTTTAGCAATGTATTTGAACTAAGGTTTATATGAACCAAATTTAATGAAAAGTGCCTTATTTTGATGCTGTTGTTTCTTTTATGTTTTAATGTAATTGTTTAACTTAAATGTTGTTTGCTTTCCACAACTATGTAACTGCAGAATTTAATTGATCAACATGAAAGTGCTGAATATTGCAGTGAATAAAATTTCTGATTCTTTTCTGAATTCCATGGTTGACATGAAGCTACATATATTCAAAAAATAAGATTTTATCATACTTTAGTTCTTCGAAAAATAACTTGTCTGGAGTATTCTATTTTGTTTTAAGAATGTTAGATTGCATTTTCCAATTCATCATGCATGCTTGAAATAAAAAATAGAGAGAACTCCACAGTACAACTAAAATTAACTTCATACATAAATTAGGTGCAATATGACTAGTGTACTTCACTTTGTTTTACATAACTTAAAACAAAATATCATTGACAAGTTTGGAATTAGTAAGCTACTAAGTGACCTTTAACAT
>JASCZI010211767.1:0-22563 GCA_036250425.1 Stylosanthes scabra | reverse complement strand
GCTTTATTTATTTTATTATGATGAACTAACATTAGTAAGCTTTAGGACTTTATATTTTTTTATGTTTGATTTGGTTATTTTTATATGCTTATGACTTTATGCTCTATATTTGCTTAAGTATATGTTGATGACAATCTTTTGGATTATATATATGCATGCTAGTTTATGTTTTGATAAATGATTAGTAGGTTTGGTACACCTATTAATATTTCAATATATGCATGGTAATATAAATTGTTATTGATAGGGGAATTAGCTCTTTGAATTACTTTTACAATCCCTTGTTTTTGATAATGTCAAAAAGGGGAAAATCTTTGAGGAAATATCATTGAGGATATATGATTTTTACAAATGCTTTGGCTTTGGTTACTTTGGCTTTGGTTATTTAGTTTTTATTAAAATGAGCACCCATTAAGGGGGAAAATTGCAATGTTTTAGAGGGAACTCTTGCAAAATTTCCATAAAATTCTCATGTGTTTTATAACAAGTTTGTTATCAAAATTAATGCTTTCAAAATTGTTTTTACAAAATTAGTATCCTCAAAATTTTTGTCATTATCAAAAAGGAGGAAATTGTAAACCATGTTAATATATATATATATGCAATGGTTATTTATTTAAGTTTTGATAAATGACAACCATCAAAGCATTTGAGGATGAAAGTTGAAAGCAATGACAAGAAATTCAAATCGACAAAGATTGAAGACAAGTTTAGAGTCATAAGATTTAGGTAATTTCTTGTTAAGAACCAAATGATATTATCTCTCACACACACACTTAAAAATATGTTTTAAAGTGTTTGTTTATAATAAAATATGTTTTGGAAGAAAAGGTTTTAGTAAAAATGTTTGAAAAATTCGTTTTTGGAAAATTTAAGGCCAAAGCATCGATGCTCAAGGCCAAGCATCGATGCTTCTGCTGGAAAATCATTTTCTTAGCAAATCCAGGCCAAAGCATCGATGCTCAAGTGAAAGCATCGATGCTTCTGAGTAACATCGATGCTAAATCAGCGTCAAAAATTCCTAAAGTACGAAAACATCGATGCTAGGGTCTGAGCATCGATGCTTTGGAGCCAAAATTCAAAATTTGTTTATAACGTACACTGAAACATCGATGCTTTGCATCAAGCATTGATGCTTTGCTTCAAAAATGCCTAAAACGGCTAGTTTTGACAAAATGGCTCTACCCTACCTAATGTATAACGTCTCTATGCTATTGGGTGACTATAAATAGATGGTTTAAGAGCCTAAATGAAATACAACAACATTTTTAAGCTTTCCTATCTTCAAACTTCAATTCTATATTGATTTCAAAGTGTTTTAATCACATATTTGAGAGATATTCTTGTTTGGTTCATAGAACTTATTTTGTAATCATCTACTCTCCTTGTGAGTTACCAAAATTTCTATTTCATTCAATTGTAAGATAATGGATTTGTTCTCTTATTGTTGAGTTGAGAGATTAAACACCATAGTCAATTAGATAAACACTCAAGGTAAATTCTTGAAGTTGTGATTACTTCGAGTGGAGTGGTTTATCATAAGATTGTGAGGTGTTAGGATCTAATACTCAAGGTTGTAAACGGTTTATCAAGCACCTTCAAGCTTGGTGATAGTGGAACTTCTCAATTGTGAATTGAGAAAGAAGTGGACGTAGGCACGAGATTCGCCGAACCACTATAAATTGTGGATCGTATTTCTATCCTTTAACTTTTACGATTCAAGCAATTTATATTTTACAAGTGTATTTGCAAAGTAAAAGATCCTTGTAAGAATGTAATTTTCGCCTTACGCCGTTGGAAACATACTAAGCAAAACTCTTGAGTTGTTTAAATTCAAAGTTATTTACATTTCCGAAAAAAAAATTTATAATTGTTGTTTAAACACTCAATTCACCGTGCTCTAGCACCGTGCCTGTGATGGTGACTTCCCGGAGTGCTCCGTTCGAGTGGGGCGGAAGAAGTGGGTTCAAGTGAGTGATAGTGAGGGGCAGGGGGCTTCTAGTGAGTGAGTAGGTGGGTGGCTGAGTGAGAGTGAGTGGTGGGTGATTGAGTGGGTAATAGTCCTAAGGGTATTTTTGGATTTTTGTAATGTTCATTGTGTATTCCTATATCTCATGTGGAATATTCATATTTTATTATGGAATATTCCATTAACTTTAACGTTTTTGTCACGGTAGGGATTTAATTGAAAAATTAAAAATGATATAGAGACTTAATTGAAAAGAAAAAAGTATAGGGATCTAATTAAAAATTTCAGTAAACTATAGGAACCTACGGAGTAATTAAGCCTATTTTTATGATATTAAAACATAATAAAAATATCACAAATTATACTTTTATGTTTTTAAATAATTACAGGTATTTTTGTTAAAAAATTTGAAGTTATTTATGTCAACTTTAATATTGATAGTTAACTCTACTTCAAAAGCTCAAATCATAAATGAATCATCTGAACTTATATTAAGTAAGTAGGGTTAACACTACTTGTAAGGTAGGAAGTTTAGTCTCAAGTTTAAGGATATACGTACAATATTTCAATTTCAATTAGAGCTTGGTCATTGACAAAAAAAATATACATTGATAAACAGAATCGTTGACTAGAATGATATGTAGTGAAATCTTTTTCATTGGATATTCTCCCTAAAACAACCCTAAGCTTCAAGTTTATGAAAAAAGAGCCCATACTAGCAAACTACTGATGATTAAGAGAACACAAGACTCGTGCGTGTAAAAAAAAATGGTTGAATATCCAAAATTAAGCTAGATTTATTTAATAAATGAGTTCAAATTCTAATTCAAAGTGCGCTCAATAAATTCATGAGCTCGAGTTATTGAATTAATCATGACTAAAACTCGAGTTGGCTCATCAGCTAATTTAACTCACTTGTAGGTCTATTATTCTATAAGTCATTGAGTGCGAGAATCAAATAAACTGAAATATTCATGTTTGGTTATAAAAGAGATTATAGACGTTTTTTATTTTGAACCAATTCCCGATTAAAAGTATAAGGTATTTCATAATTTAGTCCATGCTCATTAAACTACATATTACCTATTTATTATCTACAACTTTTTTTAAAAAAAAGTTTGCATCGTGATCAAACAGTTATTGGAATAAATAACAACGTGAGAAAAAAATAGAACAAACAATTAAAAGGATTAAGTTTGTTTTACTACTTGAATCAACTGTTGGTGTAATTAAATTTTTTAGTTATTTAAGAAATTATTTCAAATACTTTTTTTAATTAAACAAAAACTTTTTTTTAAAACAAATTACCTTTTAATTTCTTTAATAGTATCTATGCAAACAAATAATATATAATATGGATATTTCAAAAGAAAAAATATAAAATTGGACAAAGTAATTTTGTATGGCCAAATAATAAATTATTAATATTTTTTAAAAATATATATTTTTTTCTGAATAAGTCATATGCAATATAAAAGATCATCAGACGTACATAGAGAATTTTAAAAAAACCAATCAAAACTAAGGAGAAAAAAGTGCTAAATTATAATATTTTTTAACATCATATATTTAACGCTATTTTTGGGTAGGTTAATATGTTTATTTTTTCTTTTAAAAAATTATTTTTGCCAAAAGAAAAATAAAAAAACAGTGAAAACCCAACAAATTAACAATAAGCATGTACAATAATACATAAAGGACCGACGCGTTTGGCCCAATATACTATTTGGTTCACTAAGGAATAAAAAACTGGTTAAGTTCACCCAAAGAAAACCGGTTAAACCTTTACTATCATGTGGTTTAAAGGTTTGACCATAATTTAAAAAAAATGGACACATGTCACATTATGAGTTGCTGAGACATTTAATCTTTACATAAAGTGGTTTTTGCCGTATGCGGATAAGTGGCGCCCTTTAATGAATTGCCTCCACCTTCCATGCAGCAAAAATAATGTATGTTTGTAAGAGCATCCACATTGTCAAATAGCCAATTAAGGTATTGACTAACAATATACATATCTATGCCGATAATGAAATCTCTAATTTCCAATTTCATTCCTAAAAGTTACATCTTTATTTTTGACATTCACCTTAAGTTTCTTTCCCCCTCAAATTAGGTCCACTAGAAAACTTGTCTAAAATTTCCCAAGTGTTCTAAAGTCTAATATAAGGACTTGCCTCTGGATTGAACCAACTTGCTTGTCACCTGTTGTTATTCTTATTAAACTAACAGAATCATCAATAGTAATTTTTAGATATTTTTTTAATGACATTCAATAACACTGCAGCAACAACAAAAGCAAAAAAAAAATAAATTAGTTTAAAAAAAAGTAAGAAAAAAAGCAAAAACAAAATCAAAGAGGAAAAAAGGGAAAAAAACATTGAAAAAAAGCAAGTAAAATAAACAACTTAATAACAAAATAGAAACAACAAAGAAAAAGTTGCATCAGTGAATCATTCTGAAATTTCAATTTAATTAAGAAGTAGAAAAAGAACTACAAGTTAATTTCAGTTTGATATTTGATAAGGAAAAAAATTGAAACCAAATAAAAAAGAAGCAGCAGCAACTTACAGGGTTCTACTTTCGGATGAAGGTGGTAGGACGACAGTGGGCGGCTGTAACAACGATAAGGGCGGTGGCTAGGGTTTCTTTTGAGGGAGAAAGAGGGAGAGGAAGAGGAAGATGGTTATGAGAATAAATCTCAAAGAAAGAGATGAAGAATGATATAACAAGGTGGGTGGTGCAATGACAAAAGAACAAAAACAGAGGAGATTGGGAACAATGATAACTGGGAATGGAAGCATAGAGTATGAGCATAGTATATGTCGGCTCATTTTAGTAATATATTTAAGTTCATTTAAGTTTCATTGTACATTTCACTTTTTCAAATTTGTTGTGCACTTATTTCGGTTTATTAAAGCTTTTTATTTCGGTTAAGAATATCATTTTATTTTGGTTAAGTTTTTGAGGTTTAATTCCTTTTTGAATCATTCAACTTTCCTTAATTTGATTGTGCATTTTGTTTTTTCGGTTCTGTTTTTTTGTTTTACATGATTTATTGTTTTGCTGTTTTTTGGATTTTTTTTGATTCATTTTTCTATTTTATTTCGGTTAGATATACCTTTATATTTCGGTTTTATACACCAAAGAAGAAAAAGATGCAGACAAAAAAAGGAAGGAAGGGAGAAAAGAAGAAGAAGAAGGAGAAGAAGAAGGTGCTTACGGAAGAGGAGGGAGAAGACGACGATGACGACGACGAAGGAGGCACTGTCGGAAGAGGAAGAAGAGAAGACGACTACGATGATAGAGGAGGAGGAGGAGAAAGAAGAAGAAGGCACTAGCGAAGGATGAGAAGAAAGCGACGATAGCAACTATAATCGAGCAGGAAGACGACGTCGACGAAGGAGTAAGCGTGTGTGCATGTGTTTTTGGTGAGAGATAATGATGTTTGTTGTTGCTAAAACTTAAAAGACTTACTTAGCACTTTAGTTGATGATTTTGTTTATTTAAATAATATGATTGTAAACCAATAGTTTTCTTTAATATATTAAATGAATTTAATTTTTATACATTGTAAAAGAATTTTATACATTCACCACATTATCAAATATAGTTAATTTTCAAATTCACTAAATAAATGAATCTAATTGGATAACTAGTACATCAAAATTGAATTTATATTAAATTGATTAATTTGGACGGAAAAATTGAGGTATGGGTCGATCCATTTTGAGTTTAGTTCAGACTAAAACCAAGAACTCTTAGAAGGAGCATTGATTCACAAAACTTTTAAGTACAATTGTAACGTGCCCCGAGAAACATCCATTAAAGTGAATTTTTCGGGAAGTGAATTTCTCAAGCTCGTCACTAAGCTTCTTTGCCGAAGCAAGAACGGCAGACGGAGAAGCGGACCGAGCTTCAAAAATCCGCATGCTCCGAGCTTTCCACAGACACCAGCATAGTCGCCAGAAAAGAGAGCTCAAAGACGATAGCCACCAAGAACGGACCTCTCTGGCGGTTTGAATAGGTAACAGATCCTTGAAACCTTGAAGGAGTTAAGGTTCCATGCCTCCTTTGAAACTCTGCAATTAACTAAACAATGCATAATCAATTCTTCATCTTCATTACAGCATGGGCAAATTGCAGGCGAGTTTGGGAATCGTCGATGTAACTGACTGAAAAAGCTTAGCTTTAACGAAGAAAAAGGGAAATAACAGTGCAGCGCGTTTTCTTTCGTGCCCCATCCTTCCGTTCTTGTGTCAAAAGCTTAATTCCCAGTTCCTTCTATTCTGTGAATTTATTATCTCATGCTAACACTTATGCTTTGGGTATTTGCCCTGTGTACTTTTAAGGATTTCAATCGGTTTTGATCTCTTGGGTTTTTATTCTTTGAAAGTAGAATGCAGTGCATTTTACTCCATTTTTATTGTCTAATTATTCATATCTAACATTACAGTAGAGGAGGAGTAGAGGAAGAATGGGCAAGGAAGAGGAGGACAAAGAAATGGAAATGGGTTCAATTGTAGTTGAAAAGGTTGGAGGCAGATCTTCAGTGGTTCACTGCTTCTCAAGATATCCCCTCAAGTTCATTATACCCAAAAAGGTTTATACCCAAAAAGGTTTTGACAATTCTTTAATTTTTCTATGTTGATTTTTCCCCTTTCTTATGTTTTTCAGTCCATATAAATAAATATAGTTCAATTTCTTTGATTTCGAGTTTCAAATTTTGATTCTCGCAAGTACTTTACAATATGCAGATTCAGTTAACTCTGAATACAAGTGATGGGGACTAAATCCTTAGTTATAGAAAAAAGCGGAAAGTTAGATTAAAATCAAAGCAAAAGTTTTGGAAAAACTAAAAAGTTATAGTGGAATTTTTTATTTGTAGTTTTAATTCCCCCCGCCCCCCTTTTTTCCTTAAATCCCACTGTTATCTAGTGATTGTTACCACGACAAAAATCTTAATTTGGCAAGCGGAAAATGTTTGTTTCATTCATTGTTTGCTTAGGTGGGTTCTTCCAGAACTGATGCTGTGTGGGTTTATGCCCTCAATTATGGCGGTGGAATTGTATCAGTAAGATGCTTCGATACCTTTGATTTTGTTTGTTTGCTTGTGGTACTATTTCTTAACTGCTTTGGTTATATGCTTATTTCTTTTGAATTTGGACTTTGGTTCTGTGGTGTAGGGTGATCAAATTTTATGCAAATTTTCTCTGGGAGATTGTTGTACAATGGTGTTAACCACCCAAGGTTCAACTAAGGTAGTCTCATTTTCTACCTTCTTGTGTATTTTCACTATTTCGGCTAATGGTAGCTTCTACATCATGAGTTGGACCATTAATCTCTTTGATTAGTAGGAGTGATTTTCAGGTCTTTAACTTGGTTAATCCTAAGTGCTAAGAACTAAACATAATTTTGTCTTTGTTTAGGTCTACAAGTCAGTGGCATCTAAGTGCTCTAGACAAATATTGGAGGTAACAGCTTTGTATGTTTCTGTTTTGCAATGTGCTTGCCATTATTATGGAGTTTTCAGTTTACAATATTTGATGTCAATCAATATTTATGATCATGTTATTTTTACGGAATTTTGATGTGGTATAATTGATAATATTTGAATTTTTTTTTTCATATTGTTATAACTACTATCTTCTATGGCATTGTGAAACACACTTATAAGATTTTGTTCAATGTAGTAGGCAAGAGTTGGAAGTGATGCACTTTTAGCCATCATTCCAGATCCTGTAACATGTTTTTCCACTGCGAGATACTATCAAAAGCAAGTATTTAATGTGTCTTCAAACTCAAATCTGGTCATTGTTGATTGGATAACCAGTGGGCGACATGAAAGTGGAGAAAAGTGGGATTTTGATCTTTATAGAAGCGTCAATAATATATTCTTGGAGGATGGTCAACCTTTGTTTCTAGATACGGTAACATACATTTTCTTGCCCTTGCTATGGTTATTACAAATACCAATTTTGCTTCCTGATCGCTTGATCTTGTTAGGCATATAATTTTTTAAAGATGTTTTAAAATCTTAGCTTTCTATATTTCAATGGCATTTCATTGTAGCAAACATTATCTTTTATCAGAGAATAGCTTTTGGAAATTTCGTTGGTAGTCCCAATAATAATGCAACTCAAATAGCTTCTCTAATCTTAAGCAAGTGTAACATGTACTGCATGCATCACATCTTCCCCTTGCTACATTTCCCTACTGTTTTTGTCGAGTTTGATGGAGGCTAAAGCGAGTAACCCTTAGGCCTTAATAAACAAATTCTTATGGCAATAAGTTCTTTTGGTGCAAGTACATAAATATAATGAAACATAATTATCATAGGGAATAATTAATCCTCTTGTAAGTTCATAAAATATAGGGAAAGAATTTATCCAGATTGTATCATGATAAACACTTTTGGTATACAATCATTTTTAATCAAGAGTTACAACCAAAATTATTCGGAAGGGAGAAACTTCTGTTTAATGAGAATGAGAGATACATGAAAGATGAAAGTAGTTAGAAAAAAGGAAGTGGAGGTGCGAGATGGTGGTAATGTAAACATGGTGCACAAGTCACCTATAGACACTGTCATTCTACAAAAGAGATGGATCGCACTAGTAGGAACAGGGGGCTTTTGAATGAGAGGATCGAAACCTAGCGACATATATGTAGCATTTGCATCTTTCTCTCCTTTCACTTGCTGTACATATCATGGATCTTCTGCTAGTTTGGAGATATTTGGGAAAAAATAATTTGTAACATCTTAGTTTTGTGATCTATTTACTTTCATCTCACTTATAAAATGGTTTGTTTTCGTTAAACAGATGTTATTAGAGAAAGAAAAAATTGGCTGCATACATGAACTTGTGCAGGACTACCAAGTGATTGCAATGATTCTACTCGCGGGGTGAATGAATTTTCTTGACTCAAGAGTCATGCTTCTTCGCTTCTTCCCCCTCTTCTTTTGTTTTTTGTTCTGTGCTTTTATTACAAAACTTAAAAATAAAAAATAAAAAATAAAAAAAAAAATAAAAAGAAAAGATTATGAATTTGTGTACTACTACTACATGCGTGTTTTTCAGGCCAAAGTTGCAGTATGTGCAGAATCTGATGCAAGATAAGGTAAAAGGAATAATGTCTGAGCAATTGCAGCATCCTTCAGGTGCCTTGAGTAACCAAAGAAATGAAGCTGGTTATTTGATTTCAAAGCCAAGCTTCATGGCTTCTTGCAGTGTCTTTGGGACTAAGGTGAATTATGAATATATTTCTTGTAATGCTAATATTATTCAATGTCTTATGTGTGTTTTAAGATGAGTTTATTTAAGTCTAATATGTAATTACAATCATGTTTTCTGTTTGTGCTCAATTCTAATGAAGTTCAATAGGTTTGAAGATAAAAATATTAGAAAATGGACTGAAAACAGGATACATTTTGTGTTTTCTACTGTTTAAAATTATAGAATGTCAGTGTTGTTGTTCTTAGTGAAGCTTGGCTAGTATTAGTGCCACTGGTATTTGTTATAATGATTGATGATATGGTGGTATAAATGGAATATTAGGTTAGGGTATATCATATATGACATCTAATTTAAACTTTGTTTGGGCGTAGAGTATGTGTAGAGCCAACTTGGGCATATTTGGCTTGAAATCCTTGACCCATGCATAGAAACTAGAAGAAAAAAACAAAAAGAAAAGCTAGTTTCATGAACTTGGTCCAATCCAATCTTTAGAAGTAATAATCATTGTTGCTCTATTCTAAGTATAATTGCCATCATTAATTATGGATTTAGCATTCGGACCAAGAAAGGAGATAGAGTAACAACTATAGGATCATTACCATTTCTAACCATTAGAAATTTGAGCACAAACAATTTTAACCATAAAATATGTAAAACTAACTTGCTATCCATCAAAGATTGGGTTATTTCAACAAAATGTTGGTTAATCTATCAAATTAACCAATCTTTGATGGGTATCGAGCTAGTTTCCATATTTTATGGTTAGAATTCTTAGTGCTCAAATATTACATAATCAGAAATGATAATTAATCATAAAATTGCCCACCATCTATTTAGTTATCAATTCGCTTTCTATCTTTTTGTGGCTACTTTTGTCAATATTTTTATCTTCTGTGATATTTTTTGTAGATTAGTTACCAAATTTATAAATTATATTATTGGTAGATCATGTGATACAAAATGACAAAAGCTTTACCACTTTCAGACATGTTGATATTTTGCCTAAAAGCTTATACTCTAGCCCGAGAGAGGGTGTGAAGCTTTCCACATCATCTTCTAAGAAAATTGTGTCATCCACAAATTACAAAAGATAAATTGTAATCTTTGTGCCTAGAAGCCCACTTTAGTACTTTTTGCTGATTTGCATAAGATGTTGAGTTTTCACCAAAGAGTAAACAAAAATGGAGATTTCTTGCTGCCTTTTCCCCTGAAAACCATGATCTTTTCTCATCATTAATAATCACGGTCGTTGCCTTACAGCTTCACTTAGATTCAGATCTTTTTCCTCCCTCAAAAACCCTTATCATAAAAGGCCCAACGGAAACTTTGTAGTTTGTAAGCCTTCTCAAAGCCCTTTATTTATGTATTTTTATATTATTTAATAACAAGCAAATTAACCTATGTTTTAAGTTCATCCAAAATTTGTTTGGCTATAATTACTTAATTAGTGCACTGCGAATCACAGAATGAATTAATTTTCACTGTTATCTCATTCAAGCCAAACAAAAGTCATACCTTAGGATATCTTTGTATTACAAGTCTCACAACTTTCAACGATATGGTCTCTAGAGAGTTTATAAGGATGGGGCATCTCTTACTTCTTGAGCTTGTTTTTGAGTGAGCTAGGTGTACTCAATTCTAATAGTTTGTTTGCAGGGTAACAGATGATATCCCTTTGATAGCTTTAGTCTAGGTGTTGATGCATGGGGTCTGTGTGGCCCTGTTTTCCAAATAGCCTGTGCACCTGTCTAAATCCTCCACTAGAACATCTCTGTGTATCTTTTTGGTGTCTTAGGTTAGGTTTGAACCTGAGACATCTTATAACAGGGGAGGGGTAATGCCATACAAGCTATTAATAAAAAATTTTAATTTGAACTTTTTTTATTTTCTTTCCCTCCTGGATGGTTATTATTCCCAAGCATAAGTGTATTATTTTGTATTAGTCTCTTTGGTGTTCAGTAACCAACAGAAGTTTCTTCTCAGACACTAGTCATTGTTGGCTGTAGTTTTGGTACCTGCAACCTGCCAGTCTATTTTTAGATGCACAGGAAGTTTGATACGTTACGAGGAATTCTACACAACCATCCATTTTAATTTATTTTAACCATCATTTAGCCGTCAACATTGAAAAGTGTTGGCTAAAGTAAGATGTTAAACTATAAATTAAAGACTTGAGAGTTGATGATTATAAGTGATGACCAAAATAAATTAAAATTGATGGTTGTATAGCATTTCTCTTTATATAAATTAGGTTTATATAAATCTTTTCAACTTCAAATTCATTTTTTTGTGCAGAAAACTAGTCTTGTTGTTCGAGTTGCTGCAATGACAACTGAATCGGTTTACAAGTTTCTCCAAAAGCAGTTAGCTCCCTTGGAGTCCATGCTTGGGATGGCACCTTACCGATAAGGTGTAGTGTTTTCTAAAGTTAACTATTTCAATTGCAAAAACTACACGTGAGTGATTTCTTCTTATCAATCTTCCTTTATGAATCATGTACACTGCCAACGTTTTTGTTGTTGGAAATTTGAGAAAATACTGGACAGAGCAGCATAGTCTTCCATGTTTCTCTACCCAAATTCAATTCCAAAATATAATCTATTTTGAAAATTAGTATTTGAAGAAATAGAGAGAAAGAGAGAGGAAGAGAGAGGGAGGGGACGAGGAAGAAAGGGAAAGAGAGAGAGACATGGAGGGTGAGAGAAAGAAATAGAGAGAATGAGAGAGAGGGAGAGAGAGAGTGAGAGAGAGGTAGAGAGAGATCATATGTTTGGTCTCATTCGTATGTGTATGAATGATATAATTATGGAATGAGAGGTGATGAGAGAGTAGGGAGAAAAGGAGAAAAAAAGAGGGAGAGGGAGAGGAAGAGGGAGGGAGCAAAGGAGAAAGAGAGAAAGAAAGAGGGAGGGAGGGAGGGAGAGAGAAGAAGAGAGAAAGAAAGATGGAGAGAAAGGGAGGGGGCAAGGGAGAGAGAAGGAGAAAGAGAGAGGGAAAAGAGCAAGAGAGAGGGAAAAGAGCAAGAGAGGGAGGGGGAGTGAGATAAGGCGGAAGCAAGGGAGATTGAGAGAGAAAATGAGATAGAATGAGGAAGAGTGAGATGGAGATGGAAAGAAATAGGGAGACAGATAATGAGAGAATAAGAGAAAGGGGAAAGAGAGGGAGGAGAAATTATGTTTCAGAAATCGGTTTTATGGATAAGAATTAATCTATGTGTAGCATTGTACACATCCGTACACACTATTTAGCAACACAAAAAAATGTAAACATTAGCACAGAAAATTTCTATGTTTGTGTTAATGTTTACATTTTTCCGTGTTGTTAAATGATGTGTACATGTGTGTGTAATGGTACATCTAGTATTACCGTTATGATAATATCTTTGTTATATTAATTGCATTATCAAAGTGACAATATATATCATACCAAACTTGATAAGTTATTTCTTATAAATTACTATATCCAAGTTACCATATTAAATTATAATATAAAGCCCATGCATCGCATACAATTGAGAAGATCAATTGTTAATGTGACGGTTAGAGAGTGAATTTAGAAGGCTAAATGCTTAGGATGCCGTTTTTGAGAGTTCATGTACTAAGTCTGATATTATTATTATCTTGTATGTTATGGAGTTTAACTCCATCGCTATGTGCTATCTTATTGATTTATGACTATGATGATTCTTATATGAATGTGATCTTTAACGCTTCCACTTATGTATGTTTAATGAGATTGTTTATGTTTATATTCCTTGGATAAGGAAAGGAATGTTACTATCATATTCAGCATGATAGATTTCATATATATATATACACGCGGTACTCAATGAAATAAACGATGGGAAGGCTCTCGTCAGGCTTATATATATGTAGTATTATTCGTGAGTCTAGCTTGTTTAGGGCCGATCAACTGTAGCTATCCAATGGAAGGTATAGTTGCGACATGCCGGAATTTGGGTCTTTACAGAGGGAAATCTGGGTAGAGCAGAGTCTGTAGCGCATAGAGGTGATGCAGCAGCAGATGAGGGCCTTATATGACTCCCTACTTGTTTAACATATGGTCAGCAAGTCTTCCACCACGATATTATAGTAGGCATCACAGCCTGCACGTATATATGGACACACTCTAGTGTACAGATATCCTTATACAGATTTAGCATGCTTACATTCATCTATACTTTTTCTCTTTGCAATTCCAACACAAAATGGCTAGATTATTGAAGCACAAAATAGGTGAAATCAATTTTAAATGATGTTAAAATAATAGATCTGCCCTTTATGATTCTAACAAAACAGAATTTCAAACAATTTATGGTACAACTCAACAGCATATATCTGCATTAAAATCTCCCGAAACTAATATCCTTCAGAACACTACATTATTGCCAAAACACTATATAGTTCATTAATTAAGTGTCAATCCCTAATTGTGTTTTGAGAATGGCTTCATTCACTTTCTCTCTTAACGGAAACATGTGACCTGCACCTGGCAATTCATGGTACTGAATCCATGGAATGTTTTGACAAAGATAGCGTTGTAACATAGTAGGGACAAGCTGATCATCATCACCTTGCCATACATGAACCTGGCCTTCATTATTTGGAAATGGGTTATCAATCTTAAGGGGATCAAACTCCCAGGATCCGAATCCTATGATCATGTCACGGCAAATGGATTCAGATTCACCTTGTTGCACTGCCTGTGACTATAATAAGAACATACATAGCACCTTGTTAATAAACAAATGGATTTCGCTATGAAATATTCAAATTGAATAAATCTATGTGTACCATTGTACACACTTGTAAATGTTTACATCTTTTTGTGTTGCTAAATGGTACAGATGTGTGTTATATCTAGTATTACTCATTGAAATTTATCTTTTAAGGGTAGCTTTTTGGAACATCTAAGCTCCATACAATTTTCTTTCTTTTAATTGGGAAGGGGTTGAGACTCTCAAATAACTTTTAATTTCAAACTCAAATAAAATTTGAAAGATTTAATCATTAATTAAGATGTAGGTTCAATTGTAATAAACGATTTTAAGTCTCATGTGTAATTGTCTTATTTATTGGTTTAATCAATTAATGAAACGAAGAACTTAAGTGGTTATTTTGATTTTTGAAAGTAATAACCAACTTAATGGAATTTCTTTTTTAATTTTTTTTAAAAAATCAATCCTCTGTTCATGCCAATAAAGTTCTTTTCCACTTACCGTCAAGAAAGGAATTGAAGAAATAACTAAAGAAGGCAAAATGATTTCCATATTAACACTTACTCATAGATCAAGGTTTGTAACTCTACTACCTATCATGTATCTACCCGAGAAAATCATGAATTTCGAGATCCTTATTTTAAACTATTAATTTTACAACATGTTGGGTGCCTAGTCATTTGTAGACATTAATGTATGCTTTAGAACACAAATGATCTTTTTCTCGGAAGAGTCTCTCTTAAACATATCATTTTAAAAGCTCATTATCCAAATATGGTGATGAGAAATCTTGTGATGTGTCACTAATCATTGTATTTGTATATAGGAAAAATGATGCAATATAATAATATGTTAAACATGGAGAAATAGAGTGAAAAAAATTGAAGTGCTAACCTGGTTTTCTCTACTTTTAGTAAAATCAGAAGAGCGGATTATCGATAAATCATCTTGTGAGAAAATAGCAGGATTGTATGCAACAACACTTGATGAAGGAAACCACTTCTGAGTGATCCACCAATAGTTTAGCCATGGTAAGTAATGAGCTACTCGAACTGCCCATTGGTCTTGTGTAGGTTGCTTGTAATAAGCCTTTGTGAACAAGTCAGAAGGGAAAGCATTCCACCAGTAGTTGGTAACCGGGGTCAACAGTGTTGCTCCAGCAAGTCTAAGTGTGTAGATTTCATATATACAAGAGTTAGTGCAATTTTTTAACCAACGCTACATTACCAACCGAATATATTATTTTTGTAGAGTATATGGCCACCAAGTATTTTGCACCTAACGTAATTTACACATATATTTATCATATTTTGCACACATGATTTTCAAAACATTTGCACTCATGTTATGTCATATTTTGTACCCATATTTTTATACCACTATATGTAACTAATTGGAGGACCAAAATGGACATCATCTATGAAAAACACTTGTAAGTTTCAACAAAAATGTTTTGCTTACCTGTGAGGGATGTACTTGAGGACACCCCAAACAGCTTGTCCTCCCATGGAGTATCCAAAAACATAAAACTTGGAACCAAGTCCCAGCTTATCAGCAAGCTCTTCAACGTCAAAAGCCAAGCTTTTGGGTGTTCGGTTTGGATCTGGATCACTCTCTCCATACCCTGGTCTATCAAAGGACACAATATATGCTCCCAGTTCCTCTAGAAGACCCTAATAAATTAATGATCATTCTCATCAATTGTTATTTAGCGAGGCTTACAAAATCTAGAATCAACCAAAGTGATGAATTCAATTACTTGTCAAAATAGTCAAGTTAAAAGCGCCTTTTTTTTTGACTAATTAAAAGCGACTTTGCGCCAGAAAAGAATATTATGATAAAATTTTAAGGAATAAGGATATTGAAATAGGAAAAATATAGGTAACCAATAATTTTTTAACCAACAAAACAGCGAATAAAAAATAGAATATCTGAAATCACTTGTTTATAGAACATCTATAATGGAAACCATAAAACATCCAAAACCTAAAGCAATCTTAGCCAAATTTATATTTTTTTAGAAATAAAACATTCGAAACCTAAAGAAATATAACATCAAATTTATGTTATTGGCTAATGTTAGTTGAATTTTTATTAGTTACCTAGCATAGTTAATTTAAATACTACTGTTAAAAATAAAACTAGTAAAAAAAATAATTTCTGTACGTTCTCGTTCTCGTTCTCATTCTCTTAATGTATAAAAGAGCTTCATATAAATAATTAACTTTTTTTATCAAAGATATGTTGAAAGAGAGACTTGAATTTAAAAATTCTACTAAGAGAAAAGAATAAATACCATTTGAACTACAACTCATTGACACATAAATAATCAATTTAATTATGTATTCATGTATTGTCACATCCATAAAAAAAATTTTTAAATTTAGTTAAAAAATTATTTAAACGCATGGACATAATTAGATGTATAAAATTTTTTACCCTCTCAATGTATCAAAAATATACTTATAAAAAATTTAAAAATTTATTTTAAATAAGCAATATATATACTTTAATAAGGTAAGAGTTTAAGAATGCTTGAATTAAATATTTCTTATCTATTAAGAAAACAACTATATTACTGAAAAAAAAAAATCAACCACCATATTAATGTTTTTTGTTGACTAACCACCGTATTAATTATTTGTATTGAAAAAGCATTTAAAATGTATAAAACAATATATATATGTCTAATTTAATGACTAATTTAATTTTTTATACATAGTTATTTTATTAAAGAAACAACTTATACTTTTAGTTCAATAAAAAAAAATATTTTTTAAATACTTTTTTGTTTTAAATAGTATCAGACATTTTTCCAAATACAAGTAAATGAATTTAAACAGATAATCAACTTTTTTTTTCTCTGTCGATATATAATTTTTTAATCTTATATTTTGAATTTTAAAAACCAAGTCCCTTAAATCTTAAATTCTAATGTTAAATTCTAAACTCTTTAAGCATTAAACAATCAGTGTTAGAAAAATAATTTTACAATATAAATAAAAGTTGACAAATGTTTATTTTTCAAAAATTGACCAGTATATTAAAAGGTCAAAACGGGTTAAAATCGTCAGAGGTGGAAAATTCAGGTTGGTTGAACCTGGACCTGGACACGCCTGATTTCACTCTCCGTAAATTTAAATCATCACCATATCGGGGTTGGTGGAGCTGGTTCACTACTCTACTCTAAGGGTGTGTTTGGTTCCTCGTAAATTAATATTAAAATTTTTAATATTAGCTTTTATTTCTTTTCTATCAAACTTCAGTTAATATTTATTTTTTAGTCTGTATCTTTAATTAATTTTAAATCAAACATAATACACAAAGTTATTTCAGTCTCAATTTTTTAATCAGTTTCCTAATTTTAGTCTCATAGTCTCTCTCTTGATTGTTGTTTGAACTGGCTAAGCTTGTAATAAATATTTAAAAAAAAACTCAATTCTAACATTTTTCTGCTGTATGAAAAAAAAAAAAAACATATGAATTAATAAATAAGGAGAATGAATACCGGGGGAAGGTGCACTGCAATGACGGTATCATGTCTGGTACAGCCAAAGCCATGTAAGAAGACGATCTTATTCTTGGCTAATTCTTTTGGAACACCATACCCTTTGTAAGCCAAATGCCTGCCATCTCTCAGCCTTATTCTTGGTGATGTGATGGGCGGACCACCCGGTGAGCCGCATGTTCTTGGGGGAGGCGGCTGGATCGCCTTGTATGCCAATCCTATCAAGGCAACCAATGAGAAGATCACTGTTCTTTTGGGTTGCATTATTGTGTTTTCGGAACAAAAGGGGGCACAAATGAGTGAATGGTAGGTGTGTGCTGCTAAGTCCTCTTCAGGTGTCTTAAATATTAGTTTTTCTTTTTTTTTTTTTCTGGATAGATACCTTCTAATCAAAAGTATGCTAGTGGCGTCACACAATATACAAATCAAATCAATCTTTTTTTATTATAGAGTTTCAAACGATTAGGTCATCAATAATGGAGAAAAATAAGGGGGCAAATATGGTAATGAATTAATGGTATGCGTAACACGAAAACTTGGTACAATTTTTTTTAAATTTTTTGGACATAAATACTTGGTAACATTATTGGAGAGGGTATACCTCAAGTGCAAAATGACAAAAATCATGTATAATATAGATGACAATTAATGACAAATGATGAATTCTTAGATTAGGTTGGATATTTTACCCGCTACGCCATACTTTTAATTTAATATTTTAATATTATTACTTTTGTGACTATATTTAATACAATTAATCTTGGTGTACACCTCTATTCAAGTCTTAACGAATAGATTTTTACTACTAGAACGAACAGGTTTTTAAAAGCAAATGAATATGTTTTTAACCTGTTCGTGTCAATATAAAAATATGTTCGTTGTATGTATTGTATATATAAAAACCTGTTCGTGTACGAACATAATATTACTACTAGAACGAACAGGTTTTTAAAAGCAAACGAACAGATTTTAAAACCTGTTCGTGTTAACTATAAAAAATATTCGTTTGGGACTTGGACATGTAGCATTGTTGTATAAATAAATATGAGACAACTTGTCCCTCAAATATCTTAAGTACATGTTTTGGAAAAAAAAAAGGATCATTGTTTGTGGCTAATTAATTAGTTAAATACGGTAACACCTAAACTAAACTAAAGGGGAATTGGCATAATCTTTAATCAAGTCAATAAGGAAATAGTAACATTAAAATAGAAGCTTCCACTGAGTACCCTACCTAGATTCATTACCCTAATAATGGAGAATGCCAATAAAATTTCAATGATTGCAGCTCTTTAAGCTTGTGAAACCTAGAAACCTCTTCTATTCACTTTTGGAGGTTTAGCAAAGATTTTTCAGGATCAGATTGTTAATGCTGTACAATATCTAAACTCTACCATTTTTTAACAGTGAAGGAGAAAAAACATATGGACGAGGTGGTTATAATCCTATCCTAGGCTGTTAAAAATGATGTCTCTACTTCATTGCCAGCATACCATATACAGTGTTTGATAACTCCATCATCTGCTGATCAATTTGTTCTTTTCATTTGAACATATCCATGTACATCTCCTGAGGTGGTAAGATTATAAAACAATTATGAATATATGCTATTAAAAGGAAAAAAAATATATATGAAAATTTCAAGAATTTTGTGAATATTTTAGCAGAATGATCATACACCTATTTCATACCAAAATAAAATTAGGTAATCGTACATATTCGTACACCGAAAAATATAAATATTAATACTCAAATGGTATATATAAATGTGTACAATGATACACATAAATTAATTCATAAAATTAAATAGGTATTACATAAACTCTAATAAATATAAATATAAATATTATTCTTAAGCTCTAATAAATGATTATTAATCTGAATTATTTATATGGTTTGGAACAATATCACGTTCTTATTTGTGTTTACTATTAGTAGTGTCGGATTCCTTAAATCCTTGATAAAATTTAGCATGTCTATGGTTAATAATCGGATATGCCGTTTTTATAGAGGAAACATACCAAATATGAGTACGTTTAGAATAGGCGAAAACTATGTTAATACGAACCAAAGTTGCTTTCAATATGACTGACTATGTTTTGGTTTCGATATATATGTTTTGGTTTAAATTCATTTAAAATTATATTATTTTAAATCAATTTTATTTATTTTAATTTTTTTATGTTGTAAAACTATTTAAAGATGCAAATTAATATTTAAATGTTTATTTATAAATATAAATTATGGTAAAATATGATATATGAATATTTGTGGTAATTTAATTCAGTTTTACTCTTAATTTTTTTTATTGGTTTCAACTATATTCCTAATTAAAAACGTTAGATAAAATTAAATCAAATTAATTAAATTATATTATTTATCTCTAAAAAATTATAAAATTTACCTATTATATATATAATACGTACTCGTATTTTTTTAATTTTCGTATCCAATTCGTAATTATCAATATTCCTGTAACATAGTTAATAAATTAATATGCATGTTGTATGACATTATAAAATCTGCCATTTGCAATGTGAATATTTTTATCCTTGTTTGTTTTTCAAAAAAATTGCAGATACCATACTAAGAAAGGGCTCTTTCTTCTGCTTAATTTTGTTTAGTGGATCACATCTTGGAAAAATCTTGGAGCTGCTTTGAAATCTCTATTTCTGGGACTTAGCTCATGAAACTAAAAAAATTGCATATACCATGGTTAAGAAAGGCTCTTTCTTGTCTACTTAATTTTCTCTAGTGGATCACACCTTGGAAAAATTCTGAAACTTAGCTTTAGGCAATCTTTCATTTTTTATTTGGTCACTAAATCTATCGATTTATCCAAGTAAGTATTTTAATTAAGGTGTTTAATTGCTCTAAATATAATAACTGAGAGCTGTCTCAGGTGACCTCTTTGGCTGAATGGATTGTGTTGATCGAGGTTTTCATTATTGTTTTGATTGTACGTGGCAATGCATGTTGTATAATTTCAGAATGCTTTTAAATCTCATAACAGAAATAGTTTCAGAATGCTTTTAAATTTCATAATCTCATAACAGAAACAGTTTCAGAATCTGTTCATACTCTTAAATCTCATTTAAGAGCGTACTCAAAATAATACAGTTAAAATTTTATATATAATATATATAACTTCTAAATATTAAACTGAGAGGTTGTCATGGTTTTAGAGTAAACAACATCACATATATGCTCGACAAACATTAAAAAATTTGAGTTACCAAATAAACTTGTTACTTTCCATGTTAGATAGGTGAACACACTAGGTGATAAAATAGCGTGAAAATAACCAAAATTACCTAATATATGCAGAAAAATGAAAAAAAAAAGAGAATACATGTGAAAAAGTACAAGAAATACTTCTCATTTATTTCCTTCTATAAGTAGCATAAGCTTCATTTTAGTTTTCAAACCATCAAGAAAAACCAAAAGAGCAAAAGAAATGGTGCCATTGCTAAGCATTGTGTTTTGGAGTCTGCTTTTCATTTCTGTGTCGGCAAACGATGTGTCCACTGCAGGATTATCATCGATGCCGCCATTCTCAGCTATGTTTGTGTTTGGAGATTCATTAGTAGATAACGGGAACAACAATTACCTGACCTCTTGCTAAAGCCAATTATGTGCCTTGTGGCATTGATACATCATGGGGTCCAACCGGAAGATTTTCAAATGGAAAAATGATTGTAGATCAGCTAGGTATGTAACATATGCATCCCAGTATTTGTTATATTACCAAAATCATAGAGTATCTTTGAACTAACAAAGCAGTTTTACAGGTGAATTCCTTGGCCTTCCTTGTCTCCCATCTTTTGCAGCTACTCAAATACAAGGCAGGAACATTACCTGGGGAGTAAACTATGCTTCTGCTGCAGCTGGCATACTCGATGAGACAGGGAGACATCTGGTAACCTCTATGCTAACTAGTTTTGTTATTTTTGAAAAATGTTATGCTTCACATAAAATCCTTTCATGTGGAATTTACTTGTGAGAAGGTAACAAGGAAAGAAAACAATAGCATCTAAATTTCAAGAGCTACTCAGTCACCCCCTCATCATGTGACAACATAAAAAATTCATATGAGAGTGTATATTTTATGTTTAGATTATAACTAAGGGATTAAATGACACAGGGACAACTGATGCGTGTACATCTTAGGTTGTTTTTAGCTTCAATTTCTCTTTATTATTGCAATAAACTTGGTGAATTATTGTTATTAATTGATCAATCAAATAAACTTGATGTTCTTTGAGTTGTGTTTGTGTTTTTAGATAATTCACTAAGTATTTTAGGTGATTGAAGACTAATTGAGAGAGATTGAAGAAAGGAGAATGAAGAGGAGAAGAAATCAAGAAATTGGCTAAGTATCATTGCCCACGTATAACGTGGAGTCCCACGTCATACGTGGGAATTAGAAGTCAAAAGCACCAAAAATGGGCAGTAGCTACACATTATACGTGAGCTCCCCACGTCATACGTGGGAATTAAAGCTTCAATTGCCATTTTTTGGCAGAGAGCCCACGTATAACGTGGCTCCTCACGTCATACGTGAGTATTGAGCATCCAAGAAGCAGAAACCACACGTTATACGTGGGAAGAGGACGTCATACATGGGCATTTGAGGAAGAAGAAGCCAATTGAGGCAGAAGCCCCACGTTATACGTGGGAGCTAAGAAGGCAAGCAACGTCAGTTTTATCCATTCCAAATCCAATCCAAATTGTTATGCCTCAATTCCATTCATCAATCAAGGATTTAATTGAAGATTACAAGATATGATTGATTGAAGACTCAAGAGAAGAAGATAAGGGCTTATAACCATAAGAGATAAGATTAGGATTAGGTTAGATTGAATTTGAATTTAAATTAGAATTAGATTAGATTAGATTTGAATTTGATTTTTTGTAAATTAGTTTTAGTTAGTAGGCTATATAAAGAGAGATCCTCTCAGCACAGAGGGGATTCTCTTCTACACGTTCACTTTTATATTTTTAGGTTTTAGTTTTAATTATGCGAGGCTAAACTACTCCATTGTTAAGGGTGAGGAGCTCTGTTCACCCAGCATGAGGTAGTCTTTTGTATACATTCGTTTATTAATTCATTGAGGTATTTTCAGTTATC
>JASCZI010211766.1:0-11603 GCA_036250425.1 Stylosanthes scabra | reverse complement strand
AAATATCAATTTTTATTCCATATATTGGAATATCTTTGATTAATTCATACTCACAGGTAAGCACACTGTAAATTTTCATTTAGTATCTCCTGTTTATTCAATCTCTTGTAATGGTACTGTTATTTCTGTAGGAATTGCTTTTTGGCTGTATTAAGGATATACAAATTGAGCTATTACAGAGTTTGGATCGTCAAAGCCTTTCCTTGCAGATAGCCTTCTTACAAATTGACAACCAGTTGCGCTCTACTCCATATCCAGTTATGTTGTCATTTGATAGTGGATACAAGTCCTGCGCTGCTGACAACATGAAATATAGGGATGATGTTGGGGGGAAAAGAATTGAAAAATTAAATCAGATTAATTCTATTCCCGTGTTTAGCCTAGAAATATCAAAGTGGAGGAAGAAAGACACTTCATTTATTTCATTTGAATACATAAAATTGAGGTTACTATTTCCTATCTTTGTTGGTTTTTTAGATTAATTACTGGTAACTCTTGGTGTTATTACACTTTCAATCTAATAATCATAATGTGCTGTGCTTGCAGGATGGCAGATTTCCGTCTTGAGATTGAACAAGAAGTCATATTAAGCTTGTTTGAGTTCTTCACAAATGCCACTTGTGGGATGCGATGTGGAATCATGGCATCTTCAGATCACTATGAGGGGGCATCACTAAAGGATTCCTCATTTGTTCAAACTGAGAAATTTAGATTAACTGCTGACCAATGTCCTCCAAGAATTGATTCCTTTTTCAATGGGAAATCAAAAAAATATGTGGCATTGCCTTCCATCATTCCAATTGGGGCCCCCTGGCAGGATATTTATCTTTTGGCAAGAACCCAGAAGAAAGTTTATATTGAAATTCTTGAATTGTCTCCAATCAAAATGACTTTGAGGTAAAGTTTTCATTGTTATGTTTATTCCAACGGTATTTTTCTGATTCTTTTGTCCATTACTTACATGCTGACTTGGTAAAAATTATGTGTTCGCAGTTTTTCCAGTGCCCCATGGATGCTTCACAATCGGATCCTCACATCCAAGGAATTTCTTATCCATGTAAGTAAAAGAATCCTTTTTTAAAATTTCCTTGTCTATACAAAACTAATTGCTGGCTGCATTGCATGAGCATGAATAAATTGAATTTTTAGTACAACATATATCTATATATTGTTCACATTTCTTGTTGAACAAGCTCTTGTGTGAATGGGCATGTTATGAGAGAAGGTCTTTCATTTGCCTCTACTCTGTAGGATTACCTTTTGGGAGAAAATTGTTCTTGCCAGTTGACATTCACATTCTGATTCTCTGCATGTATAGCATCTTTAATTGTTAAGCTTTAGTTTCTGAGCTGTAGGAGTTCACTATTTTTTACCACTCTTTTCTATTATTTTTCTGTTCTATCTTTTATCTAGGCAGATTTTGGGTCCTCCTTTCTCCTTGTAAACTATTCTCGTCATTATCGAGTTTGCAATTTTAAGGATTCTATACTCATTAGTGAGCATTTTGTTTGTGAAAAAATACACAGTATAGTTTAGCAGCCAAGGGTCCAGTGGTGCCTCAGGAATGTTAATCTGTAGCGATTCTGAGTATAATGGTACACCAATTCTAAGAATGAATTTTCATAAGTTTCTTATCAACGTGGTTTTTTCTGGCCATCTTTGGTTACTTTTATGATTAGACTAAGCTTCTGTTTGACATTTTCTTCTACATTAGATAGTTTCTAACAGATTATGAATTATTTCAGCGAGGTCTAATGGCTCTTGCTGATGTTGAGGGGGCACAAATTTATTTGAAGGATTTAAGTATTGCACATCATATGGCCAGTCGGGAATCTATTCAGGAGGTTCTAATTAGGCATTACAACCGCCAACTACTTCATGAGATCTACAAGGTAAAATGTTAATTGACTCAATTCATATAGCAAACTGCTGATGGTTTCTTCCTTCTTCTACAGGTTAGAAATATGAAGTATTATTGACTACCAATACTGTGAAAGTTCTTTTATTAAGTTTGTAATTTCCATTGTAGCTTACTGCATTTGGTACGCAATGTACTGTCACTCATGTATGACAGCTTTTCACCCTTTCCTGCTTTTTATATTTGCAGTTGTTCGGTTCTGCTGGTGTCATTGGTAATCCCTTGGGTTTTGTGAGAAGCATGGGTCTTGGCATTAGAGATTTCTTATCAGTGCCTGCAAAGAGCATTATGCAGGTAAAGTCTAAATTCTGCTGCCTTGCTTGTTTTCAGTTATCTTAGATGCTCAATTAACTAATGAATTTAGCACTATTGGTATAACTTTCAGAGTCCCACCGGACTTGTTAGGGGCATGGCCCAAGGCACCTCTAGTCTTTTAAGCAACACAGTTTATGCCATCAGTGATGCGGCTTCCCAATTCAGTAAAGCTGCACGCAAGGTATTTCTTGCTTCGCCGCAACGATAATTCGATTTACATTACTTTGTTGTTAACCATTGCTAGCCTTCTTTTACTTGCAGGGAATTGTTGCATTTACATATGATGATCAAGCAGTTTCACGGATGGAAAATCACCAGACAACTGTAACTTCAGATAGCAAAGGCGTAATTAATGAAGTCTTAGAGGTTGGTAAATGATTTAGTCATTTTCATGTTATAGCATCCACTAGGAAAATTGTGTTGCATGTTTCCACAAAGAAACCTTCAGGGGATGGATATGTTTCTTAACAAAAGGTTATTGTTTTTCCCGTAATGGGACAGGACCAAAATTTTTGCAGCTCCCCTTCCTACTTCTAATAAGGCCTGCTTGATTGCTTCTGCTCTCACTTGAGTTGATTGGTGTCTCTGATTTTTGAATGTGTAGGGTATAGGTCAGCATGACAATTAACATGACTAGCATCTGCATGGAAATTTACCTATGCAATTTAGTTAGACTTTTGTTCTGTGCCACTATTGATTCTAATCAATCTGTGTGTTCAGTTAGCAGTATTCTTACTGTGTAAATGCAAGTTGTCCTTTAACTTTATTGTTTACAGGGATTGACTGGTCTTCTCCAGTCACCTGTCAGAGGAGCTGAGAAGCATGGTCTCCCCGGTGTCCTCTCAGGTAAATCGAATTGAATTTTAAAGCAACTTGAAGAATGGCCTGTGATAAAAATTTTTGAGATGTGATATTACTTTTCTCCTGAGTACTGACTACTTTTCTGTTTCATATTTGTTTACTGCAGGAGTTGCTTTAGGAATTACAGGACTCGTGGCAAAACCTGCTGCTAGTATACTCGAAGTTACCGGCAAAACTGCACTCAGTATTCGAAATCGCAGTAAGCCCAATCAATTGAGATCACAATGCTTTAGGATCCGGCTTCCAAGGCCATTGAGCCATGAGCGTGCGTTAAAACCTTATTCATGGGAAGAAGCTGTTGGGATATCAGTCCTTCTGGAGGCTGAGGATGGTCTAAAATTCAAAGATGAGAAGTTAGTGGCTTGCAAAGCCCTGAAAGAATCTGGTAAGTTTGTCGTCTTAACAGAGAGATTTGTATTGATTGTTTTCAGTCCTTCTTTAGTAACATTGGGAAAGCCTGAGTTTCCCGGCATCCCGGCCTATTTGGAGTGGATAATTGAATGGGAGATTGGATTGGAAAACATAGTACATGCTGACGCTGCTCAAGGAGTTGTACACATTGTTAGTAGCAGACCAGATTCCCTATCGAGACAAAATCACCCTCCTAAGCGAAGCAGCAGTAGAACCAGAGCTGTGCATTGGAACCATAATCCAACTCACCTTCCACTCCCTCAGACGAACTTGGAGCTATCATCTGAGGAAGATGCAACCAACTTGTTGCAGCTCTTGCTGTCTGCCATTGAAGAATGGAAAGGCAAAGCTTCACACTGTGGGCGCATCCTGCATCGTGCTAATCTCAAGTATGTTACATTTTAAGTATTTTTACTGAAAGTACCATGTCTATATCATGGAGGGTTCATATAGTTTTGGATAACCGTGTCTCATGTTTGGCAAGTTGAAAGTAAAAGAAGCAAAGAATACACATGAATCTCCTCATTTGCATTTCTAAGGGCCTAATTTTCGTGAGCACATCATAGCTGGAGATGACAACTCACAGTACCGCACTGCATTTGTATGCAATTAATTGGTATGGCAACCCAAAAAAGAAGCAAACATGAAAGAGGGGATGCGATTCATCTATATTTGAGGGAGCAATTCAACCACACTGAGCAGAGATTTTGCTAAATTTTCTCTACTTGTAATTATTCTTGTACATTATTACATGTTTATCTCCCCTTGCTCCCCATTTGTTCTTGGGAGTAAATGTTTCCAGTAGACCATAGTTGTATAGAATAGTGATCATTATTTTGTTTTTTATAGTCCTTGTAATTATTGGGTGTTTCATTTGCTTGTATTGTCCTTTATTTTTGAAGTGTAGTCAACTAGTCTAATGAATCCCTCTTAATTAGGTGGAAAAAAACAAAAAAAAAAGCAAGTCTAATTCTTCTACGATAATATGTACAGCAATGTAAACGACTTTAAAACAAACGGTAAAGTAAAAAAGTGATAGGAGATTAGAAT
Organism: Stylosanthes scabra; assembly: GCA_036250425.1. NCBI lineage: Eukaryota > Viridiplantae > Streptophyta > Magnoliopsida > Fabales > Fabaceae > Stylosanthes > Stylosanthes scabra. The sequence continues at coordinate 7,048 of JASCZI010211766.1, read as the reverse complement.
CTTGGAACCATCATAGATGACTTTATATATGCAAATTTTTGCATAACATATGACTTTAATAGTGTGGAATGGGTAATCAAACCACTTTTAAGTAAAAAGCAAATGTGAGGAAACATGTGTTACCAATATAAGAAGTTTTTTTCCCATAGGAAACATGAACTTTTCATAAAAATATTAGACAAACAATAGCAGAGCATTATACGCACGATAATAATAAGCTAGCAAGTCTTTTGTTTATTTATTTTTTTTAAAAAAAGGGTATGTATATGTCTTTTTAAACTAGAAAGACGCAAGAAACTTCTCGTATAATATTTTATTTTATTTTATTAAGATTGACTTAACTTTCAAAATCACTTTATCTAACCTTATTGGAAGTAACATTGTGCTACATCATGATAACATCTTATTAAGGTTGTATAAACATGTACAAATTGAAGCTAATCTTATTCACACATGACAATGGTGATTGGTGAGTGCATCCACGATACTCGTTCTAGAGATTTTTTTTTTGTTTTAATTAGACCCTAAAAAGTTGACATTGTTAAATATTAGATCAATCCTAATGCGATATATTTTTTTTTTATTTGGTGATTGGTGTTTATTTAAGTTTAACAATAGGTAGGGTGTCTTACTGTCTATCACTAACTCACTGTATGCTGTTAGAAGAAATAAAATAAATTTTAATTTGGAAGATCAATTTTTAAAAGATTGGAAATATAGCCTTGTGAAAACAATAATTCTATTTGTACACCAAAATCAGCCACTAAAATCAGTCACCGTATTTTTATACAATATACATACACATACATACATAATTTATATCAACATTTAGTACATTCTTCACGCGCACCAAACTCTTCAACCCACCCAACTCACCCTCATACTACCAAGCTCATATTTCCTTAAAATTTTCAAACTACGACGTCTCTCTCTTCCATATATTCAACTATAAAAATGAAAAAATGATTAATCTAATATTCTATTTCTTTTTTCATTACTAGAGTAGTTAAACTAGTGTTACATGTCCTTTTTTTTCAGTTTTTCTATTTCTTTTTTGTGTTGTTTCCTTGAAATTCATCTATGTTTATATTATACACCGTCATTTTTAATATGACATTAATATTATATGATTATCATGGCTAATCCTCTCAACTTTACAATTGGTAGTATTATTTTTATCATCCCAATGAATTATTAAAATTTTTAAAAAAAGAAATATTAAAAGAAATTTTTTTTATTATAATCAAGTACAAAATTTGGTTATAATCAAACATGCTCAACGTAATAATCAAACTTAATAATTCAAATCAAAATTTAAAATTATGATTAATTAGATTATAATCAAACATATTTCAAATTATAGTAAAAAATTTAAGGTAGATACTCAAATGCAGTTGATTTCATGTGAAGTTGCTTGCTAATTACCTTTAAATGAATTGATATGTTTGAACAAAATGTAATCTAATGATTTTAAATGACAATTTCACATGCAATCAACTGCACCTGAGTTACCACCAAAATTTAATTATAATCAAACGCGTTCATGATAATAATCAAACTCAATAGTTGGAATTAAATTTTAGTGCTATATTCGGATTATAATCAAACACACTACAAATTATAGTATAAAATTTTGTGATAATCAAACTCATTCAAAATAATAATAAAATTCAATAATCTAAATCATAGTTGATTTTTCTCAAAACACACAAACTTACAAAACTAAGAAGTTAAATTAGAGGAAAATTTTATGCCCAATTCATAAACTCTTTGATCATAACCTGGATAAATATCATCTTGTAAGCAAAGTATATATGACTAACACCTTCTAGAAAATAGAAACCTTAAAAAATCCAAAAAAAAATAATGAACCACATCTTCTACTCACACACAATCTCAACAAACACTTAATCAAATTTATCCTTGATAATCAAACATTTTTTTTATTAATCAAACACAACTTTCAAGTACAAAACAAATTAAAAAAAATTAATCAATTTTCAGAACTAAACATAGTCCCAAAATAAAATTTTATATTTCCACAACTTCATCTAGCTCAAATGGATCACTCCAATCTGACTTTCCTCTCTTCACTCTGAAACAAAAATCTCGAATAAACAACATTACATTTCATATGACACATGATTGAACCTCTAAACCCACAATAATAAAAATCTCTATCACTCTTCATGAATAAACACCATAGAGCAACAGAAGAAGGAGGTAAGAAATCACATAGGAAAGCATCTTGTAGCGCTGTAGCGTCATGGAGCAAAGTGAAAAAAGAAGGAGTAAAGTAGAGAGGAGGAAAGAGAATTAGTAAAGAAGAAGATTAGTGAGTATTGTTGCGCGTGTGAGTAAGGGAATAGCGCGTGAATTTTGTGAGAGTAGATTTGATTTTTTAATGTTTTAATTTTTGTATTTTATATGGTATAAAAACGGTGGCTGAAAATAGTGGCTGAAAGTGATGTACACCTAGCATAACTCTTGTAAAAAATAACACTAAGTCTTAAATTTCCATGATAAACATTTCTTTTAATAAAAAGAAAAACCACAAAATCAACTATAGAATATAGATTGTTTTACCATTTTTTTTTACCAAAGATATGTTAGGGAAGATGTTTGAACTCGAGACCTTTGTCGAGAAAAGGATAAAATAGTGTTCCATTCATTTCAAAGCTATAAATAAGTGAAATGGGTTTAACGGAGTTAGTCACACTCAAACTAAAACTCATACATCATTTACAAATCACAATATGGATACTTCCACTCGCATCTCCTTTCACCTTTGCTGCCTTCTTCTCTTACTAATGTCTCATTTTGGCATTTGCATTAAGTGCATTCCAAGTGAGCATGAAGCTCTTCTGAGGTTCAAGCTTCATCTCAATGACTCTTCAAATAGGCTCTCTTCTTGGAATGTTTCCAATCCTAACTGCTGCCACTGGTATGGTGTTCTTTGTAGCCAAGTAACCGGTCACGTTCTTCAACTAGACCTTCACACTTCAGTGCCTCATGAAGATGACTTCTTTAGTCCTGTAGAATACGAAGAAGCTCAGAAAGCTTATGCAAACTCGTTGTTCCGTGGCGAAATAAGTCATTATTTGGTTGAATTGAAGCATCTCAAGTACTTGGACTTGAGTGGCAATTATTTTAGAGGTATGCAAATTCCAACCTTCCTTTGTGAAATCACCACCTTAGTTTACCTTAACCTCTCCTATTCCGGATTTCATTGGAAGATTCCTTATCAGATTGGAAACCTTTCCAACAATTTGCTTTATCTTGACCTCAAAGGTGTTGCATATGGACCAATTCCATATCAGATTGGGAACCTCACTAATTTGATCCACCTTGACCTTAAAAGTGATTATGAAGAGAGGGTTGGTGAAAATCTTGATTGGCTTTCAACTCTTTCATCACTTGAATATCTGAACCTAGAAGGTGCAGATTTGTCCAACTCATTTGGTTGGCTACAAACCATGCAAGCTCTCCCTTCTTTGGTAGAGCTAAACTTGGCTAGATGTGATCTTTCTTATTATAAGAAACCACTCAGTCTTAACTTCTCATCTCTTATCTCACTTACCATTACTATTAGTCCTAATTGGATATTTCAATTGAATAAACTCACCTCTCTTATTATTCTATCTTATAATAGCAATAAACCATTTCCTAAAGGTATTCAAAACCTCACTCTACTTGAAAATCTTGACTTATCTTACAACTTATATTCACCATCTTCTATACCAAATTGGTTATATGCTCTTCATCACCTCAAGTTCTTGAACCTAAGGGACAACAACTTGTGCGGACCGATTTCTCATGCCGTCGGAAATTTGACTTCTCTTGTTAGCCTTGATTTGTCACATAACCAACTTGAAGGAAGAATTCCGGCTTCTTTAGGAAATTTGACCTCACTTGTTAGCCTTGATTTATCATTTAATATTCAACTTGAAGGAGGGATTCCAAACTCTTTTGAAAATCTCTGCAAATTGAGAGATCTTGCTTTCTCATTTCTCAGATGCAACCAACTGGTTTCAGAAATACTACAAATTCTAAGTCCATGTATTTCACATGAGCTCAGAAGACTCGAAGCTAGAACATCCCTGATCTCGGGTAATCTCACAGATCAACTTGGCATGTTTCATAGCCTTGTGATACTTGACTTTGCTTACAACTCAATTGTTGGCACACTTCCAAGATCACTTGGACAACTTTTATCATTAACAGATCTTAGTTTGTCCAACAATCAACTCAATGGAAATCCGTTTAGAGTTCTTAGATCAATTCCTAAACTGTCATCACTTGGCATTGAACACAATTTGTTCCAAGGAATTGTCCAAGAAATTGATCTTGTAAACTTAACTGCCTTACAATTTCTTGATGCATCCGGGAATGATTTCACCTTACAAGTAGGTCCAAATTGGCAACCTGTGTTTCAACTAATTAACTTGGATATGAGATCATGGAAACTAGGCCCCAACTTTCCTTCATGGATTAAGTCACAAAAGAATTTGCGGTATCTTGACATGTCTGATACCGGAATCTCAACTTCCATCCCCAACTGGTTTTGGCAAGAATTCTCTCATGATGGGTGGTATTTAAATCTCTCAAGTAATAGCATACATGGCCACCTCCCAAATTCACTAGAGACCTTTCACCTCCCAAATTCAATAGAGACCTTTCAAAGTTCTGGGATTATGCTTGATCTTAGCTCAAATCACTTGCAAGGAAGATTACCTTCTTTGCCTGCTGACATGGAGTGGCTTGATCTTTCAAACAATTTATTCTTTGGGTCCATGACTGATTTCCTTTGCCAAAAGCATGATGATGATGAGCCAAGTAGATTACAGTTTCTCAATCTTGGATCAAATAACTTATCAGGAAAAATACCAGATTGCTGGAAAAGGTGGCCAAACTTAGTGGATATGAACTTACAAAATAACTATCTTATTGGGAACTTGCCAACATCCATGGCCTTCTTGTCTAAACTACAATCTTTGCATTTGCGCAACAACATGCTATCGGGGGAGTTTCCTCTCATTTTAAGTAACATCAGTTATTTGGTTTCTTTGGACATTGGAGAAAACACCTTCAATGGATCTATTCCATTATGGGTTGGAGAAAGGTTACCAAACTTGAAGATTCTTCGCCTTAGATCAAATCAATTTTTGGGTCACATTCCCAATGGAATATGTGACATGAAGTTTCTTCAGGATTTGGACCTTGCACAAAACCATTTGTCCGGTACTGTGCCAAAATGTTTTGACCACTTGAGTGCCATGGTCATAAATGAAAGGAACCAAGATTCATTCATCCGCAATGGCATTATCAGCGTGCTTGTATGGGTGAAGGGAGTAGGTGTTGAGTACCGCAATAATCTTGGTTTGGTGAAAAACATTGATCTTTCAGGTAATAACTTGTCAGGGAAGTTACCGCCTGAAATCACAAGATTATCAGAACTAATTTTTTTGAATTTGTCCAGAAATCTGTTAACTGGCAATATCCCCGGAAGCATTGGCAACATGAGGGCCTTGGAATCCATTGATTTATCAAGGAATCAACTTTATGGTGACATCCCTTCATCCATAACAAACTTGAGCTTTCTCAGCAAGCTTGACTTGTCCCACAATCAACTGAAAGGTCATATCCCAACAGGCACTCAGCTCCAAACCTTTGAAGCATCAAGTTTTATTGGCAATGATCTGTGTGGTCCACCTTTAACTATCAACTGCAGTTCAAATGGAAAAGTTCCAGATGTTGAAGAAAATGGCAGAGAGAGCAATGGACATGGAATAAACTGGTTCTTTGTGAGTATGGGTTTGGGATTTATTGTGGGGTTTTGGGGAGTGGTTGCTCCTCTCTTCATCTACAGATCATGGAGGTTTGCCTACTTTCGCTTCCTTGATAACATATGGTACAAATTGCAATGCTGGTTCTGATTTTTCATTTGTTAGTTATGTTGTAGTTTTGTTATTATTATGTTGGGCAGAAATATAATTCTAGTGTGCTTTTATTTTATTTTTTGTGGTTATTTTCTGATTTAAGTGTAAGTCACCACAATGTGGTTATTGTAGTTCTTTATACTTTCTTTAATAATAAACTACAGACACTTTTGAGTGGTGTGCCCCTTTTCTTGTAGGGATTAAATTACAGGAAGCGTTGTATTCCTGTGCTTTTAGTGATTGATCTTAACCATATATGTATTTTATCAAATAAAATTAATTAAGATCTGTTGGGTGGGCTCCCAAAATCAATTGGGCCCACACCTAATAATAATAATAATAATGAAAGAAGAAGAATAGGGTTTATGTGAGAAAGGGAGAGAAGAGAGAATTGAGAAGCCGTGTGTGTGCTCCAACAGCGGCGTCGAAGAGAAGAGAATTTGAGAAAAAGGGCGGTTCCAATGTGCACATCTTGACTTGGTAAACTTGCTCCATTTCTTATGAGATTTCAGTATGTTATTCCTGATGTAGTGCTGGTCATTAGGATATAACTTGCTAGTATTATTACCTTCTCTTATGTCTGATTTGAGATACCCACTTTGTGGAGAGTTTATGTTGATTTCATCCGTTGTGATGATGTATTTTGTTGATTGTTGAGATACCCTAGTGCTACTAGGAGGACTGTGTACCCATTATTATTGATAGTGGAAGATTTTACTGGACTAGGTCCCGTGAGTTTTTTGTCCCTCTTTTGGGGGTTTTCCCACGATAAAAATTCCTTGTGTCTTCTGTTATTAATTTCTACATATTATCTGCTGCTTGGAGTATCTTTGGTGTTGCCTATTTAATCGCACAGGTTGTGGGAAAAATATTTTGGTGCTTCCGCTGTGGTTCTGGTTTGAACCTGAATTTTTCCCAACAAAGTGGTATCAGAGCTTTGGTTATTTATTCTGTGCTGATTAAATGGAGGAAGAAAATACGCATAGGCCGAATATGGTCAAACTGGATTCCAAAAATTACTCTATTTGGAAGACCCTCATGGAAGATATGTTGTATAGCAAGGACTTGTATGATCCTATTGAGGGAGATAAAGCCAAAGGTACTAAGTC
>JASCZI010211765.1:10823-40706 GCA_036250425.1 Stylosanthes scabra | reverse complement strand
ATATATATATATATATATATATATATATATATATATATATATATATATATATATATTTCATAAAATTTGTATTCTATATTATTTAACAAATTTTCATTTATTCATAATATCTTCTCTTTTTTTTAGAAAAAATATTAATTAACAATCCTATAAAAAAAAATATACAAACTATAAAATACAAAATATCCATTAAAAATAAATTAAATAACACATACATTTATATATAAGTATATAATAATGAATAAATTTATGTGTACTATTGTACACACCTATACACACCATTTAGCAACATAGAAAAATCTAAACATTAGCGTAGAAAGTTACATTTTTCTATATTGATGTTTACATTTTTCGTGTTACTAAATGGTGTGTATAGATGTATACAATAGTACATCTAGTATTACCCAATTTATTTGATAATTATTTTTTGTGTGCCTAACAGTTTTATTAACGGTAATTCTAGATGTACCATTATATACTGTATACACTTTTTAGTAACACGAAAAAATATAAACATTAACATAAAAATAAAAAATTTTCTATAGTAATGTTTATATTTTTTATATTGCTAAATAATATATATAAACGTGTACAATGATATTGATAGATTAATTATTTTAGTAATTAATTATTCATTTCTATTGAGATCAGAGATGATAGCAAAGAAAAACAAGTTAATAAAAATTCTCGGGAAATATGGGATAAATGGATGCTTTTTAATCTATACATCTAAAAATTATTTATGACATGATCATATATTTCTTACCCAATTATGTTAATCTAATATTGTGAATGAAATATTTCAGGTGCAAAGATGCGCAGAGGACATGTCGATTCTAATCACCACCTACGAAGGCAACCACAACCACCCTCTCCCTCTAACAGCCACCGCCATGGCTTCCACAACCTCCGCCGCAGCATCCATGCTACTCTCCGGCTCCTCCTCAACCTCCCACACCACAAACCCCGCCACCGCCGGCCTCAACCTGTACCTCCCAGACGGATCCAAATCAAGACAAATCTACGTCTCAAACCCCGCACTCTCTTCCACACCTTCTCACCCAACCATAACCCTCGACCTCACTTCTTCAAACCCTAATTCAAACACCAATCCCTCATCATCTTCTCCCTTTGTTAGGTTTTCTTCAAATTACCCTAACCAGCCAATCAGATACCCTTCCTCCACAAGCCTTAGCTTCTCCACTTCCACTGATTCCAATCCAATTTCTTGGAGCAGCAATGGATTCCTCAGTAACTTCAACACCACTCATCATCATCATCAACAACCGTACAACAACAGAAACATCAACATTCTCAGTAATAATAATGTGAACTTTGGAAGGCAGCAACAGCAACAGCAACAGCAACAAACAATGGAAAACTTCTATCAATCTTTCTTGCAAAGGAACTCATCTTCATCATCAGACACTATTGCCGCAGCAACAAAGGCAATCACAGCAGATCCGAGTTTCCAATCGGCTTTGGCTGCGGCTTTGTCTTCCTTCATTGGCGGCGGCGGAATCGGAAGCACACAACATCAAGTTGGTGGCGGTGGTGGTGGTGAAGGAGAAAACAGTAATAATTTTATTAATCATCAAAAGATGAAATTCTCAGAGCTATTTCCAGTTTCCTCTGCCTTGGCTTCGAGTTCGAAAGTGAATAACAGTAGTAATAACAATGGCGGATGTGGTTCGAGCTTCTTGAACAAAACGCAGGCAACAAAAACAACAACACAGAATAATGGAAGCTTCATGTTTCTACCACCATCATTGCCATTTTCTTCTGCTCCCAAGAGTGCTTCTGCATCTCCCGGTGATAATAATGGAGGTGATGATCATAGATCATCATGATCATGATTATTACTGTTTGGAATTTGGATATATTTTTCTTTTTGAGCGAGGTATGGTTTTTGTATATAACAGTGTTGATGATATATATACCTGACTAATTATATTACAAGGTTCAAGAAAAATTATAGTGGAGTTAAGAACTTTCTCCATCAAAATTATCACTATTTTGTTTCTTTAATTTGTATAATAAGTAGGTCAGCATGTAGTATATGTGTAGATCTTGTTATATCTAAATACAATTTATCTCTTTGTATTTCATTTTCATTTTTTTGGCAGCGTATAGCTGCCTACATTGATGTAATTGTTGTCAAGAAACATTTGTAGCATAGCTAGACTGATAAGTAATAATGTTCATAAAATATGTTTTATTTAATTCATTTCAATATATTGTATTTGAAAAATATAGGTAATCAATATTTTTTAATCAATAATTAGTCAAAAAAAAATAAAACATTCGTAACTATTATTTATAGAATATCCACGATGAAAATTAGTGGAACATTCATAACGTTTTTATAAATAAAAAATTTGAAACCTAAAATAACTAATAATAGAAACAGAGCATTTGAAAACTAAAGAAATAAAACATTCGAAATCTAAAAAAATAGAATATCTAATTTAAATTATTAGCTAATATTAATTGAATTTTTGTTGGTCATTTAGCATTGTTATAATATTTTATCATATATTTCATATTAGTGGCTACAGCTGGTGCATAATCTTCATAAAAATATTTAATAATAATATCATATTTTTTTTTGTGTCTATTTAATAATATCATATGATAATGCTTATTAATTACTTATTGTTATTATCTAATATTTAAAGTTATACTAGAACTTATTATATCATCTTCTAAATTCTTCTAAAATGAGTTTGTGTGAGATGTGTCAATGACTGAGAAGAATTCTGCCAATTATTACAAATAATAATAATAATTTTAGTTACATGTGAACTAATGTAGAAACAATGCCACGATTTCAACCAAGTATCCTGAAAATACCAAAAGTTGATTTAGGCATGGAACATACATAGAATATTGTGAACAAAACAAATAACTAAAGAACCATGCATCCATCTTTTTCAAACATACAGTCCATATCTCTCTGATCTGTGTGTGTTTTATACTTTTATGACTACTAGGTGCACCAAATTTAAAAAGTCAAAAACAATTTTAATAAGTTTTTGCATTGTTACTATTTTGGTGCGTTCTACTATGTTACTATTCATATATATAAGCTTTAAGGATTAAGATTTGACCAAGAAAATTGTTTCATATATATATACATATTAACTGTAATGTATTAAAAAGAGAAAAAGTAGACAAATCATATAGAGTATTAGTTTTTCATTCTTCTTTTGCAATTTTCTTTGTTTCATTTTTTCATCTTGTACAATATAATGTTTTTATTACCACATGTTTAATTTTTCCACAGTTTCTGTTCCTTCTTGTTCATTCATCACTTTCCTGTATATAGAATTATTAGAAAAAGACAAGATGAAAGAATCCTCCAACAGTGACATAAATTTCAGGCATTTTGTTTTTCTGCATCGTACGTAATACGTTGATGGTTTTCCTAACCTATTTGGCATGCAACTATGAAATGTTATCACTCTGCTGATATATCCATAGCTAGGATTTAGGGATCATATATATTCTTCTCATGATTTGATGAAAAGGGAGAAAAGTGTGAATGAAATTTAAGAAGTGCAACACACGGGTATCAGTTTATCGTTGTAAACTTTTTGTGATCTGAACTGAAACTCAAACCAACTACAGAGTAAAGAACATGTTATATGTGGTTCAATAGTTAAATCAATTTTATTTCTTAGCATATTAGAAAAATACAAGAAGGGGATGTAGCTCAAATGGTAGAGCGCCCGCTTTGCATGCGGGAGGTACAGGGTTCGATCCCCTGCATCTCCATTTAATTTTTAACCATACTCTCTCTTTTCTTCACTTATTTTCTTATTTATATATTTTTTTTGGGTATTACTGTTCTTCACTTCTTTATTCTTTATGCATGGGCCATGGGGTTTTTGAGTACCTGACCCTCTCCATAATAAATATCTAGTATCTAACCATACAACTTTCTCCCCTCACAGATTCTTATAAGCAAATTCATTCATCATTCCACTACAAGACAAAAAAACACACTCTCTCCTTTAAGGCTTTAATAATAAAAAATATACTATCTAAAATCAAATAATTAATAATTAATAATTATATATTTGTATGTTATTTTAAACATTTCATACACATAATTAATTTTTTTAGGTAAATGCCCAATTTAGTTCCTAGAATTCCTAATGTGAATCAAAATAATTATTCACTTCCTTAAAATTTAATTTGTAAATCTTCATATGTACTTCATTCAACGGTTGGAAAATTCGAGAGTTCAAATAAACTCATGGAGTCGACGTAAACTCGACTCGTGAGTTAACTCGTAAACTCGTACGAGTTTACCTGTTATGTTTTTTTTTCCAACAAATATATATATATATATATATATATATTATATCAAATGTAGCCTATCTATTAGACCTTGAAAATTAACAAATTTTAACATTCACACACATTAAACTAAATAATAGTGTAATATTAGCACAATACAACAATCAATTATGTAATAAATTCCAACATAACACACAAGACACACTCAAAGCATCCTGCCAACTTATAATACATAACATAAAAGAAATGCAAGATAATCATACAACAAGTCAACAAGGTAACAATTAAAAGTTCTAACAAAGTAACAAACTAAAACTGAAACCCCCTAATAGCTTCATCTTCCATGGCATCAACATCCTCATCATCTTCACCATCCTCATCATTCACAACTCCATGTTCTCCATATCCTCATTCACATGCTAATTTGGACCACCAATTAACTCACAATCACCTGCCTCATCCATGATTTGGATCACCAATTAACTCACAATCACCAATAAATTATTAAATCAGAATATCATATAAATTTAATCAACTAATCAAGTATCATCAACAATTCAACATGGTTCCATGAATTAAAAACATGACAGATTAAGTGATTAATCAGAATATCAAGTATTATCAAGTATCATCTATTTCTAAAATTTAATCAAAATCAAGTAATAAGTATCATCAACATTCAACAATTCAACATGAGTACATGACAGATTAAGTTTAGGATTCAATTAAAAAATTACACGATTCAATTTAATTAAAAAAACTTACCAGAAGCACGGCCAAGTTGAGGATGCAGAGGCGGCGGTGTTGAAGAGAAAGAGATGGAGGCAGAGGGTGGCAGAAACAGAGGCGAGGCAGTGAGGCAGAAATGGTGGAGCACGTGCAGAATGCAGACGGTGCCGGCGACGAAGGCAGAAACGCTGGAGCACGACTCACGAGCACACGACGCCGGCGACAGAGGAGGAGGAGTGTGCGATTTGCGACGGCGACAGAGGCACAGAACAGAACCGTGGTCGTGGAGGCGTGGAGCACGAGTGGAGGCCGAGTGGAGCACGAGTGGAGCCGTGGAGGCACACAACCATAGAGACGACGCCGAAGGCCGAGTGGAGGCGGAGTGCGACGATTGACGGCGATGATTGATGAAGAATTGAAGATAAGAGGGTGAATGGGTGTGAACGGCGGAAGAAGGCAAGAGAGTTTGATGTGAAAGTGAATGGGTGTGACCGTGTGACTGTGAATCCTAATTTCGTGTCTCTCTTTCTTTTTTTTTTTTTTTCTCTTCAAAACGACGCCGTTTTGGGTTAAATCGGGTCACTTTTCAAATTCGCTGACTCGAGACTGAACTCGCGAGTTTGATCGAGTTCAACAGAGTTCACCCAAAACCGAGTTTATCTCAATTATGACTCGATTCCATGACTTGAACTCGTACGAATTTACGAGTTAAAACTTGAGTTTAACGACCTTGTGAACAATTATTAATATAGCACTAATATATATATAATTAAATACTAACATGACATTCCAATAATAATAAAGTAACGTGGATGGTGTAATCATATTGATGCTTCAAAATAATCAACTAGACTCATTTTTATTCCCTATCGTTACAAAACCAATATAAAATGAGTTTAATTAAGTAATTTGAGTCACTAATTTAATCATACTATTTTATGCATTTAACAATCTACATATATATCATAATTATATTAGAGCTTAATTTTAATACACTGATAATATAAAGAGTTTTACACGATTGTTTAAAAAAATTAATAAATATATTTATATGATTTTAGAAGTAGTAAATTTAAAAAGTAATTATTTTTTATAATGTAATAACACCTAATTGAATGTATATGTAAATTTTTTTTACACGTGCATGGAAATTAAATTCATTATATTAACCACAATTGAAATTTGAGGCTAACAAAGATTCACAAATTAAAATTTTCAAATACTTATTTGATTATTTCAAGCTTATAATTTTAGGGTTAAGAAAATAAGAACAAATACAATATCGGGAAAAGAAAAGAATAAATTAAAAATAGTAATAATTAGGAAATTAAAGCGAGTGGGGGGAATAGGATGATGATTTGATTTGACCCCAAACCCAATAAACGAGCACAAATGAATCAAAACAAGAAAACGAGAATAAGAAAAAGAAAAAGAAAAAGAAAAAGAATAAGAATAGTTCCTCCTCCTCTTTCCTTCTCTATCTCCATGCCCCTGGCCGCCACTCCTTTCGATCAATCGCCGCTGCCATAAAGCTTTCTCTCTACCTTCTCAATCCCTTCCACGTCCTTCTCCGTAAGCCAATTCATCTTCTTCTTTTTCTTTTCCTATTTTGTGCTTTTTTCCCCCCGCAATCCAATTTCCTTTTTTAAATGTTCCGTTTGTTCGAGTTTGCGTGTTTTTTCTCTTATAAACTATGATTATGAGTGTGGCAGAGGGTGGATCTGTATCAAATTTCATGATTTTGTTGTTGTTGGTTCCTTTTGGAGTTTGCACTGTTTGTTGAATTTGGGGGTTTTGTGTTCTGTTGATGCTAATGAAGATTTAGATATGGAGTTATTTTTTGAAATTATGATTCTGCCTTTGTTGTGAAGTTGTTGCCCTGTGAAGAATTGTGGAAATTTTGCCGAATTAAAGATGTGAATATTATAGCTTAGGTTGAAAGTTTTAAGTTTCAGAATTGAGTAAATTATGATTCTGCCTTTTAATTAAACATGAAATTGTGATTATCTTAAGGTCTAAACAGTATAGTCAATTCTGTAATATGTTGTTTTTTGTGTTGAAATGAAGCTTTCCTTTTGTTGAAAATTGAATTCAAGCATTTATCTTTGCCTGATTTGTGGATGTTGGTTTTCCTAGGTGGTAGAAATGTCGACTCCTGCGAGGAAGAGGCTGATGAGAGATTTTAAGAGGCTGCAACAGGATCCGCCTGCAGGAATCAGTGGTGCTCCGCAGGACAACAATATTATGTTATGGAATGCTGTTATATTTGGGTGAGTTCAGTTGACGCTGGATTGAAGATCCATTATTGTGTTTACTTGTATAATGTAGTCACTTTTTTTTTTATTTATTTTACTTTGTTTAAGTATGGATGGATAAGCAATTTCTGCTTTCTTGTCTGCTTTGGATTGCAGTCCAGATGATACTCCATGGGATGGAGGTGAGTCATTCTTTGCACCACAGCTCCTATTTGAAAACAATTTTGATACATGTTTCGTATAGGTTATTTTATCATCTATTCATCTATTTTACATACAATTTTAATTATTCCATAATATAAGGTGTGCTTACTTTGTAGAATTATGTTGCAAAGATTGCCATGTTCCTTTCACCCTCCTGAGTCCTGAACTCCTGATTCTAGTATATTTTGAGAAGCATTTGATGGATGCCTATCTTAAAATTGAAAATCTTTGTATACCGCTTTTAAACTTTTAAATTCCTAACCCTATGTAGCCTTGTTGCACCCTAGTTTCAATTTTTTAAAAGGATTGTGCAATGAAAATTTGGTTGTCTCTGCATCTGATTGTGTGTATTTGGATGTCATTTTCTTTTCTTAATGTCATCATATTAGTTAGATATATTTAACTGTATGCCTATATATTTTGAGCTATACAGGCACGTTTAAGTTGACACTCCAATTTACGGAGGATTATCCTAACAAGCCACCAACTGTACGATTTGTCTCTCGAATGTTTCATCCAAATAGTAAGTTTTAGATGGAAAACTTAACCTTGTTATCTGTTAATCCAATACATATCTCTCCTAATGACATTTTTTTCTACTTTGAGCAGTTTATGCAGATGGGAGTATTTGTTTGGATATATTGCAAAACCAGTGGAGTCCGATATATGATGTAGCTGCTATACTCACCTCTATCCAGGTATCATCTAATATCATTAATAAAGATAGCAAGTACATATTTGTGCTCATTGTACTCATGTATTCCCAAAGGTGTACTTATTGCTAGGGTCACCACATACATCTTGTGTTGGTCAATGTTAGGTACATGTAACGTGCCTTTGGCACTTTAGGCTTCTTTCTGGCATGGCACACTTTAGTTTCCTTGTTGGTATATTTGAAAACTTGAGCCATCCATGTAACATGCTAGTTGCTAAATGATGAAACTGAAACGGGGAAGGTTGTGTTGATTTAAAACAGGTACTAATAATCTGATTTTTAGGACTGGCCTTTAGAACACGACTATTTGAATCTTTAATTTTTTTTAATCTTATAAATGTTAATGCTTTGATTCTTATGGAAAATTAATGCAAAATGTTCAAGTATCTGATCATTTATTTATGTAATCTAAGGTTAACACTTTTACTAGAGGAGGTATCGACCTACTGGCACCTATTACTCCAAAGCACTAAACTCAGCTAATACTGCTTTAAGTACCTTTTGGTTTTGCTGCACTTTTGTACACCATTATCCCTTCATCTTGAAGTTTGATATTCTTTCGATTACAATACGCATGCTTCTTCCTGTACCCTTAGATTTTACCTCTAGCTCCTTGTGGGCTTCACCTTCTCATTTTGCATGAATCCATTCTGATGCAAACATTAACTATGTCTTTTGTTATAAAAGAATTATTGTCCTGCTCTTAATTGTAATGTTCCTCTTTATTTTTCTCACTGCTATTTTTTCAACAAAGTATGGACTACTTAATTCTGAACTTTTGAATGATTTTGGTATTGTTCATGGCAAAACATGGAATATGCAATGAACTTCTTTCAAAATTTCTAATCTTATCTACCTATCCATTTGTGTATTGTTTAATTTTGGAATTTCAAGCCTTAAAATTGCTCAACACCTTTTTATGAAAATTTGCCTGTTTTCTTGCTTCCTTACTTGGATTTCAAGCCTTTTTTAAAAATAAATAATAAAAAGATTTCAACCGAATACAGCAGGATCCTTGTTGCAGCAGTGGGTGTGCACTGTAGATAGGATTATATTTTACCATTTTGTGTTTGTGATGACTTAGCCACAACCACCTAAGAAACTATTTTGGCTATCTTATAAATTGACATACTCTGCTATAACTTTGGTTTTTACAGCTTGTCGTAACTGTTTTTTGAAATTTGATTCATTTGTGGCAGTCATTGCTTTGCGATCCCAACCCAAATTCTCCTGCAAACTCTGAAGCAGCTCGGATGTTTAGTGAGAACAAGCGCGAATACAATCGAAGAGTTAGGGAAATAGTGGAGCAGAGCTGGACAGCTGACTAAGCCCATCCTACCCCTGTGATTCTCCAATGGCATGAATTAGGTTGCGTTGCTACCTATGAGAACCATTGTGCAAACTTTACAAGTTCCAAGTCTTGTTCCTTTCTCTTTTGAATGTTAGGTCCATCTTTGATTGATTGTAGTTTTTGCATTGTGCATGTCAGTTATTGTAATATAAAAAAAATACTGTGTCAATTTGCATTTGATTGTTGTCAAGAAAATGTGTAAGTTGTAGTTTTCTGAATTGGTTATGACTTATGATAATAAGGATTTATAAAAACTAGCTTCAATTTGGTTTATATCATATTATGTTAGTCTTCCCAAGTTTCCACCTTCCATTCTGATTGTGAGAAATTACTGCTATATGAGGTGGTCAGAGCACTATAGTTTGCATACTGTCGCAAGACTCTTTCCATCACTAAGTAATAAGTATCCATTTTTCATTTGTTTTCAATATTATACAATTAGATTACGCTACAGCTGATCAAACTATCTTTAATTGGATCTGTTCTTAAAATTACAATACTCTGATTTTATTTTTACATTGTTATTAGCTAAACTCGTTAAAATATATATATATACTCTTTTTTACATTTTACTCCACCTCATAGTACCTGTCAAGTCATTTTATCACAAATACTTTCTCAATTTTTTGGCGGAAAAAATTCAAGAAAATTCATCTCATGTTCTTATTCTCCTGTGCAACTAAAGAAAGAAGAAAAGCTAATGTATTTTGGGAAGCAACTTCGTATACTGAAAGCTCAATTAAAAGTTAGCCCAAAATTTTCTATAATGGTAGCAATTTGGTTTATGATGATTTGGAAATAAATCCACTTCCTTGATCCGGCATATAAAAGATTAAAAGAAATATTTCATTCACAAAAGATTCATAACGTCAATGAAATCTGTTTGCCTTAACAAATATATAATGAAATAAACTATAGACAAACCATAACATTCAATACACAGCTTGGTTTGACAACTGTATTTTAGGACACAAGCACAAGTATGCAACATCAAAAAAAAAAAGAAGAAAATATGCAACCTCCATCACTAGAAAACCATTTCATCTACACTTCCTACTGAAAGCAAGCTCCACACAGAGAACACTGCAGACAGACTTCAAGTTTGAGAATGATGAAGTTCAGAAGAAACTGTCTTACACGACTTCTTCTGTCAAACTGATCCCTTCATTGGCCTGAGCATCCTACGAGAGAAGTGCAACATATCAGTCATACTTTGCTTTTTCCTATAGAAACTTTACAAGAACACTTTTTATAGACACCCACTTAGTAACTTACCATGTTTTCTTTGTTTCCAGGTATATTGTCTTCAGTCAGTGAAGGAACTATGAAAATCAAACATAAAAACAACAAAATCATTAGACTAAGTAACTGAATGAAATCATTGGTATCATTAACAGATATTACTGCAATCTTACCTTCTTTAGCATCAGATTTCTTTCCATCTTTCTTGACATCACCCTTCATTTTGCCTTGGTTCTTACTTGGTTTCTCTGACTTCTGAACTGATTTACGGTTTCCAGTGTTACCAGCAAGCTTCGAATTCGCAGAGTAAATTCTGAGACTTTCTCTTAACCGGGATCCTGAAGTATCCTTTCGATTAGACTCCTTCTTGGTTGATTCTGTTGCAGAAACAGGAGTGAGGTGAGCAGAATCAGTGTCCAAGCACTTCGGTTTCAGCTTTCCAGTGGCCATGGAAGAAGAGGAGGTGCACTGCACTTCATCATCAGAGGACCGGGTCCCATCTTCTGGCACCTGAGAAATAGCCTCGGACACCTGTGATTGCGATTGCAATTGCTCCGGATTTTCCTCAATTTTATAGCTTTCAAACAATTCCTTTACTTGTTGCCCAAGATCAGCAAGTTGATTTCGTTGCACATAGGATTTCAGCTCATCTTGCATCCTCTGGAAAGGCTATATATTCAACAAAGAAATCATGAAAAAACAAATGAGACATGTTCCATAAACACAGATGACTATATCTATTTTATCTGAAAAATATAAACACAGAGAATTCAAACATGCTGAAAAAAATTGGTGTGTTCTGTGTATTGCCGACCTCACATCCTGCCTCCAAGGCCAGTTTGAAGAATCCAAGTGAGAGCGAGTGCTTGGCAGCAGTTTCACAGAGCTTGATCTGGTTTAACCAATATGAAGCTGAGGTCAGAAGATTGAACTTGATTCTGCTTGATGTTCTGGAGACGTCAGAAGAGGGTGTCTGGCTTCTGCTCTGAGTCCTTGTTCTTGTCTCCGATATTGGGGTGATGTTGCCAACCCCCTTTGGGCCAGGAGTTGCAACCGATTTCACCGGAATCGAGAGCCTACGTGGCGGTTTAACGCTGCTGGACTTTTCCTTCCCAGAGAAATCCAGAACACCAACACTTTTACTCACACTAGGAGTGATTCTCCCCCTGAAGACGAAATAAGATTTCTCTTTAGAATACACATACAGTCACATAAACATACGCATACTAGAATTCAATTTGACTGCTAAAACAAAACTGAAAAAGAAATTATTTGCTATTTGATAATCACAATTCAACACATGAAAATAATTACATGATGATACTGTGCATATGCTACGTCTATGCGATACACATGAAGGAAAAAATTCCTCAAAACCAAGCGATTCATATAATAGCGTCCGAAAAAACGAAGTTCCACGAGTTCTTAGCTTAAGAAGCCAGATCGTACAGTTTTCGTCTCATACACTTTGCTTCCTTTCACATAATCGAATTCCACAGTTCCAAACTCGAAAACTAACAAAGACGTAACCGAATAAATACAACAAGTGAAAGAAAATACCTCTTAGTGTTAGATTCAGCAGAAATGGAGCGATCGGGTGCATCTGGCTGCTTCTGTTCCTTGGATTTGATAGAGGAACGCAGCGCATATCGCTGAAGCTTTGGCCTCGCAGAACCAGAATTCCCCGCTGAACAAGAAGCACCTACCAGTTAATTGTAATTACACACTATATACGCATGCATAGAAATAGAAGCATATAGATTCAATTCGATTTTACCAGAAGCATCAGCAGAGGGTTGTTCCTTGATTAATTCTTCCATGGAATCGAATTGAATTTCACCAAACAAAGCAAACGCTTCTTTTGTGTATAAGATTGAGAGATTGTAAGTTGTAACTGCTCTGCTACGGTTGAGTTTGGTTTCTTTGGATGAATAAAATAAGCCGAAGCGCGTTTGAAGTGGGTTTTATAAGGCTGTGTGGTCTGTGGTGTTGACAAGTGTCCTTCCGAGGCGGGAAAAACCAAAACTCAAAATTTGCCCAAACGAAGCTCAGAAAACGGCAAACTGCTACAGAAAACGTGACCATCCTTGTTGATTAAAATTAAAAATAAAATAAAATCTATTTTTCTAAGGCATATTCTTATTTATTTATTATTTTATTGAATTTTTATTTATTTATTTATTTGAAAAAGCAAAGTCAAGACTCAAGAGATTATTAGTGGGACCCCCTTGGGGGGAAAAGCATCATGAGGCTCCTTTGCTATTCGTATTTCAAATTTCAAAAACTCGAGTGAGCCGTTATTTCTTCTTATAATTTTCTGTTCCGTTCCGTTTTAAACTTTAGGGCCCTTTCCCTGGTCAAAAATCAAAAAATGATTTACAATTTTACATAGAGAGAGATAATGTAATAGTCTCATTCTCAGTTTCTCACCCTTTACTTCTTGCCTTCTTGGCCCATACTTAATGGATAGCTGGATTTGGATTCCAAGCTCACTCTTATAATTGTGCTGCCCTATCAAGTATCAACTACCAAACATTGTGGACCCAAAACTATAAAAAGGGGCATGTGTTAACACACCAAAAACTTCATAAACAGTTGAGTTAAACATACAATGCATTTAATTTTCTTAATTGAAGCTTCGTTTGTAAGTTCAGTTTATTTAATTAATACTGTAAATAACTCATGAATTCGCTTCTAGCTGAATATGAAAATACAAAATAGATATGATATACACCAATGTATTGAATGAACATGCTAATGACATTTATGTAGGTGAAGATAGTTAATAGTTAATTAAATAAATAAGCTGTAAGAAACTAAACTGAGGGTACACAGTACACACTACACTACAATGCCACCACTTGATTCCCCATATTTATACATCCTCTGCGTTTGTCTTTGTCCTGACGCAATAACGAGAGAGCGCGGTTGGAGCGACCCTCGTGCCAGCGTGGCTCCCATTCCATGCACCACGCAAACCCACTCCACCAAACGCCACGCGCCCAGTCTCTGCCTCCTTCATCCTGCTCCTAAATCAACGGCTCACATTCGACCGAACTCGAAACGTGCCGCGGCGCGTGCATTCCAGATTAAGCCCCGAGGGTGATGCAGTCATTTCACAATGCTTTGGAATAAAGATTTTAAAGAAGCCGGAAGGAACACTTGCTTTTGAAGTAACTGCACCCTCGACTACCAAAAACAAACCACCACCCCAAATTTTAAAATCACACCCACTCCCCTTCTTTTCACGTGCCATCGAATCTACCACTAGCTTTCCTACTCACCCTTTCATCTAACCGTTGATCTCACATCAACGTTCCAGAAACCCCATCAAGTCATCGCATCCAACGGTATGGAGCAACATTGTCGCGTGAGCATGAAACACACGTACTCTTCCCCACAAATTATCCAATCTTTTTATCTTCCGATTTTTTTTTTCTTTTTTCAATTTTTTTCAGTCTTCCAGCTAGCACACTTCACAGAACAACCAAACAAAGCAACCACAAAATTGATGCAGCTTTAGGATCAACCTCACTCTCATTCTCTCTCTCACTCACACACACACTCTCTCTCTAGTCTTCAGTGTATGTGAGATATCTATATTTTCCTCATATATATAAAAAATTTTGAGAAGAAAATAATTGAGTAATTTTTTATTTGTAATCTGATAGGTTGGTTGGTTGTGTGTGTTGTTGACAGGGATGGTAGATTTGAAGTGAAGAAGTTTCACATTCGTGAGGTAAAACACTCAGATCTAACCTCACTCTCATTTTTTTTTTCTGGCTAACTCCAACTTCACTCACTGATTCGTGGATTAAGCGGTGTTCTATATCTGTTAGCTCTTGCTTCCTTCAGATCTTGTTTGTTCCAATCTTTTGAGTTAACGACTTGTTTGGATGTTTCTCACATTTCGTGTTTTACATTCTGCAATCTCCAGTGTTATTGCATTCCTCGTTGAATTTTCTATTTTTTTAAAAAAAATTATTTATTTTTTATTTTTTATTATTTTCTGCTGAGAAATTCCGTCGAGTTGCTGATTGAGGTTGAGATTGAACCTGCAAACTCGTTTGATAGTTTCGTCATTTCATTTCCACTTTTCCAGTATGCTATGACTGTCGGTGATGGCACTTTTTTTTTTCCCCTTTTTTGCATTAACAAAAAAAAATGTGGCAGAGGTGTTTACGGTGAAGGTTATTACTAGAAGAGTTAATGCGTGACGGTCCATCACGTTGGAACTTGAAAAATGGAAACTAAAGAAACAATGCATTTTCTTTATTGCTTTGTGCTGATGATGTATTATTGCATAGGATAAAAAAGATGCTTGTTAGTTGTTACTAATTGTACATGATGTGGTCTCTTTTTGGTGTTTTTAGCTCATTGCGCCATTATTAGTAGCCTAAGTCTTCTTTTGCTTTTCAAGTGATTATCGTCATACGTTGTTGATATTTGTAGGATTAGCAGAAATAATTATTTCTTGTGTTTTGACCATTCATTACTTTGTTATGTCATTCATTGAAGACTAAGAGAATGAGTATCGTTTAAGCCAGATAAATTTATTGAAAAGGAAAAAGCCTACTAGTATAGAAGTTACCTTCTTAGCATAACCTTTTAAATTAAATGAGATGCCATCATCAGATACACTTTGGTAAATGGATGCAACTGTGCAAACAGTGTTCCTTTAAAATATTTGACTATTTGATATTTTTCATAAGGCATTTCTTAATCTTATGAATTTAATGAGGTCTAGTTCTTGAAGTATGACATTTTTTTCCCTGAATACTTTATCTAAGCTGGTTCCTATATATGCTTGGCTATCTAAAGGGACTATCAGTTAACTACGTTTTTAAATGAACTAACTAAAGTCACCGAATTTGCTGCTCTTGTTAAGCTGGTTCTTTCTTGATTTCTTCTGGATGAAGTGTATTATTCTTTGTATGTGTTGTTTAATTTGTTTCAGTTTTAATATTATTATGCGAAGTAATAATCATGGGGATCAGTTTAAACACCGGCTTCACTTGTTTTGTTCATTTACAGGCCCTGGTCTTACAATGGGGAAGTCGCCAGGAAAATGGATCAAAACAGTATTGTTTGGGAAGAAGTCATCCAAATCCAATATTTCAAAAGGAAGAGAGGTAATAGTATGATAGTTAAAATGATAGCTAAGGCAGCACCTCATCTATATTTTATGTTTGGATTATGCATAGCATTGGAAACTAGGAATCATGGCTATGTTGTATTTTTTTAAAACTATTGGTGTTTCACTTTATTTTCTCAAGAAAAGTGAACTATTTTGATATTAGCTTTCCCCTTTGTAATGAGACTCCTGATTTAGTTTCCTATAATTTCATTCAGAAACTTGTTAATCAAAAGGAAGGAGTGGTGACTTCCAAGGTATCAGAAACTGATTTGGCTTTAGATCCAACCCCCGATACCGTTGCCAAAAATGAGGAAGAGCTGGTGCTAGAGAATAATGAGTCAGAAGTTATTTTAAATGAAAATCAAGAAATAAACACAGTGGGATCTGTTCTCCAAGATTCACCACCTGATCCCGAGAAAATAAAGCTGGAGGAAGCAGCAACAAAGGCACAGGCTGCTTTCAGGGGTTACTTGGTAAGTGTCTCATTTAGTTACTGTTAGAATCCATAGAAGTTTGTAATGTCTTCCCTCCTCTCTTCCATTTGGAATCTATTTTTATAAAAGTTTATTAGAAACTCAGTCAGGTGTAGTTGTCAATTTAACGTTGCTATTACCCTTATAGTCTGTAAAATACAAAAATATAATTATTTTTTTCATATCTTGATAATTCTTAACGGTGTCTTTCATGGAGTCCAATGCTCCCTGGCTCCCCTTGTTGTGACACTCGTGGCAGAATTCCATATTTCATAAAAAAATTAGTTGCTTTCTTGTTTTCTGCTGCCACTCTGTCTAATGATTTAAAAACATGTACTTGAAAGAGTTGGCATGGATCAGATTTTGATTGTGTGAATTCTTGTAAATTGTTGTATTTCATAATTGATATTATGTCTTCTAACGGAAACGTCTTTCATGAAGGCTCGAAGGGCATTTAGGGCCCTAAAAGGCATAATAAGGTTGCAAGCACTTATCCGTGGGCACCTGGTTAGGAGACAGGCTGTGGCTACATTATGCTGTATGTATGGCATTATCAAGTTACAAGCAGTTGTTCGAGGCAGAAAAGTTAGACATTCTGTTATTGGATTTGAAATCCAAGAGAAGTGCAATCTATTGAAGTCTCCGGTAATGTTGTTCAGGAATTAAATTCTTATCATATCTTTTATATTTTTATTTGTTCTCTTCTGATTGTTTGATGTGTAAAATGTGCAATTGTATGACTGATGACCGAGATATTAAAAGTATTATCTTGTGTTAAATCCTCTGAGGAGGACAGTATGCAAGAGAACAGCTATTTGGTTTGTTAACTTGTTCAAAGTAGAGTTAAATTGTTCCATTAAAATATGAAAATTGCATACTGGGCAAATACATGGGTTTATTTTGAACTATTTACTAATTCAAGAATAAAGGCTAAGTTTTCTTTCTTAATTAGTGGTTTGGTCTTCAACAACCAAACTTTTGGAACTCACTTATTACCTAAATAAGTAAATATCAAATATTAATGAGTGGTTGATCTCTATTTATCAAAGAATATGTGAAATTTACCAAAAGTTTCTGTTGTTTGTTGCATGGTGCACCATGCAGGTACTGTTAGGTAGCTTTTAAGTTTATGTGTGTATTAAGCCGGTGGAGATAGGAGGATATATTTCTAGTATGCTATTTTATTTAACTTCCAACGATTTTCCTTCTCAACTACTTGTGCCTTAGGATGGCAAGCCTGTCAAGCCAATTGCTGTACCTACAAAAATCACAAGTCTGTCAGCCAATGCTTTCATCCGTAAGGTAACTTACATTGTACCATGTATGATGTATGATAAATTTTTTATTTGAAGTTTACCTACTTATTGTGGATACAATGCATTGTAGCATGAATGGATCTTCAATGGTCCATAATTGTAAATGGTTCTGTAAATTTAATTGTTGACACCAGAGTGCAGGTCCTCACTTCTAATTCAATGGGAGCTAGTTGTTATCTACTAATTTTTGTGAGGAAAGAATTTCACAGTACTGACTGGATGGGTAAAAGGCACTGAGTACCTGTCAGACACGTAGAAGCTGTAGGAATTCATATCATCAAGATAATATGATTGCCCGTCTTAATGTATTGTGTTAAAGTATTGTGTTTATGTCTAAATCTGTGATAACTTTTAAGTGGCTTTATGAAAAATAGTAGTCATGTCTTGCCATGTTTTATTGAAAATGAGAGAATGAAAAAAAGTTTTCCTTTTGTTCTATCTCTTGTTAACAGTTATACCTTCATCTCAAATTTGAAAAAAGGGGTCTTTTACTTGTGTTGCTCCATCATGTAGCTGAAGCTCTTGCAATTTTCTTATTTGATATGTCCATTGTGTTGAGCATGATAAAACGTTTGGTATGTTGTTTCAGCGTCTTGCTTCATCAACTACGATAATGGCCCTGCATTTGCAATATGTTCCTGGAGATCCAAATTCAGTTCTAAGCTGGTTGGAGCGCTGGTCAGCAACTAACTTCTGGAAACCAGTCCCCCAACCAAAGAAAATTCGAGACACTAAGCATCAGAGAAAGCAGGGTTCTGTGGGAGAAGCTCCATTGAGCAAGTCAAGACGTACCACCCGGAAGGTTCCTTCTGCAAGTTTTGACCCAGCCCCAGTGCAAGCAAATCCTGAACTTGAGAAGCCAAAACGAAGCTTGAGGAAAATTTCAACCCAGCCCTCAGATACACTGCAGGAAAACCCACAAAGTGAGCTTGAAAAGGTAAAGCGTAACTTGAGAAAGGTTCACAACCCAGTTGTTGAGAATACTGCTGTGCCAGAAGTAGAACCCGAGGCCCCAAAGCAACATTTGGAAAAGGCGGCATTTGCCCTGGTGCATGGTGTTTCAGAACTAGGAGTAATTAGTTCTGATGAGAAGATCAACAAAGAACCAACTCTAAGCATTTCCAATGTGCCTGATGTAGAACCTACTTCTACAAATTCCACCAAGGAGGTGTCTGATATGCCAAGCAATTATCAAGTGGTTGTGCAATCAAAGCCTTTGACAGAGATTATAAGTAAAGATGAAAACATTGCTGAAGATGAAGTGAAAATAGAGGCAAAAGATCTACCAGAAACTAGTTGCAAAGTTGAAAATTCTCACATAACAAATGGAGATTTGAGTCACAAGGAAGATCCTGTGGGAACTGAAAACCAGAAGCCAAACAGAAAGGCCTCAAATGTAGCAAAGCAGGAGCGTGCAGAGAACGGTTTACAGAATAGTCCAACATTACCAAGTTACATGGCAGCAACTGAATCTGCCAAGGCAAAGTTGAGGGCTCAAGGATCCCCACGATTAGCGAATGATGGAAGTGAGAAGAACAATGCTGCTCGGAGACATTCGCTGCCATCTTCAACTAACACCAAAATTAGCTCGCAGTCACCTAGGACACAGAGACCAGTCCACTCAGGTGGCAAAGGAAGCAACAAACCTGTATCTTCTACTAGAGAGGGCAATGGTATGTTATAGTTCTTATTATATGGTGGTGGTTCTAAAATGACCATTAACTGAATTGTCATGGAATTGAAGTTAACAAATCATTCTATGCAAAAAAATGTAAGAGTTTTCTGTGTCAAATCGCAGATTCCAACACAGTACAGGTCCTTTTACTTCAATTAGTTTTGTTTTTTGTCGATTGTCTTATCATATGATATCTTTAACTAGCATGGTCATCTTGCAGGAAAGGTAATTCAAGCAGAATGGAGAAGGTGATTTGAGGAAAGACTGGTTTTCAGGTGTTGAACATACAAGAACTTAAACTTATTTGTGAGGTTTATGTATCATGAAAATTTGACATTGTTGAATTGATATAGGGACTTTATAGTAGGTGTGTTTGATGAGGTTTATTTCTTCATTTGCTGCATTTTGAGCGTTTGAGGGTGATTTGTACATTATAGGTCTCTTTAGCTTTTGCATGATGCGAAAACAAAAACCCAAATTTAAAGTTTGTTTGTCCTCGGCATGATTTCTAAGCTGTCCATATTGTGTCTGTTATTTTCTATTTTCTAAAGTGTGTACGTGCTTTTCCACCTGCGTATGGGGCAGGTAACATGAATGTGCTTATGCGAATTTAATATTTTATTTATTTATTATATGGCCATTACAACTATTTTCAAGTCAGAGCATCTTCTATTGTTTACTCTCCTTTTGAATAAGACAGTCTCGTTTAACAGTTACATTTTTTTTTTGCTGTCTATACTTACATTCTTTTGATGAGTTAAAATCAAACATAAATTAAGATCAAATTTGACTCATTTAATGAGTTTAAAATTTTATCAGATTTTGCTAAAAAGTGTACTCATATGCATTGTCCCAGTCCTAATGGTATTTTGACTATTTTTCTTAAAAAAAAAATTTACACATAATTTTTTCTATGTCACTCAAGTCTAACTAAATTGGACAATAAAATTTTAATGACAATAAAATTGGACAATAAAATTTTAATGTTTTGATTTGAACTATAATTTTCCTATTCATTTTACTATTTTTATTGTTATTATGTAACATACTCGATTTTACCGATTAATTCAATAACATGTTTCTCCAAATATATTTGTTTGCAATTTTGCATAAATATTTCTTGTTATTATTACTATTACTATTAAATATTAAATATGACCTAAAATTGAAAAAGCAATTATGTTGAGTTTTTGATGGAGTAGCGTAAGAACGAGTGAAATAGGAATGAGCGTGTATAAAAATGAGTACTCTATGACCATGTAAACAATAGAAGGAAACTGGAAACATATCTCAAGATATCTATATATTCATTACACAATACACATATATATGGGATCTACTTCTTTCTTCCTGCAGAAGCATTATGCAACCTAAATTGGATCGAAAATCCCTCGGCTTTATCATCTATCTTTTTGTCGCATTCTACACTTTGTCTATGCATTCCTTTGGCTTTATCTTTACGGATATTCCTCATTATATTATACAAATTACACACGCTAAGAAAATCTGATTAAATATGTTTTCTTTATCAAGCTCGTTAAATATTTTTTTAAATTTGATTTTTTTATTTCTTAAAATAACCACTTTAAGTTTAAAATTATGTAAATACATCTAATGCTTTGAAATTTAAAATTATCCTCATTTTATATTTTAACAATTACTTTTAAGCAAACATTAGAAAGTCAAAATGGTAAAGTATGTTTTATGTCCTAACTTTTGCGAAAAGTTTCAAAAATATCCATAATGTTTAATTTAATTCAATTTTATCCCTAACGTTTTCAATTGGTTTCAATTTTACCCCTAATCGTTAATAATTTTACCTTCAATATTTTCAATTTGTCATCGATTAAGGGTAAAATTGAAACCAATAAAAAACATTGAGGATAAAGTTGAATCAAACTAAACGTCAAGGATATTTTTAAAACTTTTCGAAACCGTTGACGACATAAATCATATTTTACCAAGTCAAAAAAGTAAAAAAAAAAATGGCGACATAATAGTAGTGGAAAAGTAAATATTCAGTACTTATAGATGTACACATAATTAAACAAACCAAACAAAATTTTCTCACTCTCATTTCATGCGCGCGTGTATTCACACACTACTCTAATTCACACACGTATCCACAACGTTACTGCTGCCGCTATTTCTTCTTCTTCACCGCCTCCACCTCCATCTCGTCTCCTCTTCTAATTCCTACTCCTCCCCCTCTGTTGCGTTGCAGTTGTTGTTGTTCTTCTTCTTCTTCTTCTTTTTTTATTACGAGGTTGTTGTTGTTGTTGTTTTTCTTCTTTTTCCGGCACTATTTTAATTAAAGAAGAAGAAGAAGAAAAAGAAGAAGCCAAAGAAAAAGACGAAATTGTCGAAGATCACACACGATGAAGAACGTTGAATCTGAAATTGAAGAAGATTAGACGTGAACGAAGAAGATGACCAAGAATTTGAAAATTAGTTGAATTCATGTGTCGCGTTGCGTTTGGAGCTGAAAGTTTTGAAGAGGCGTGTTTAATTGAGCTGCGGGTTTTGTGAGCGTGTGAACCAAAATACATGTTTCCAATTTGGTTGACAAAAACGTATATTTATAGAGAATAATGGTTAAATATTTATCTTAAAATATTCATTTTTTTATATTTTCTAATGTCTTAAAAAATTGAGTAAATATTTAATTTAATTTTGTCCATTTTACACAATATTAATGTTTTAATACAAAAATAAATGACAAAATAATTTCTTAACAATTCATTTTTAAAACAAATTTAATTTTCATACGCATCTAGCTATTTATGGGAGAATTAGTCATTGGGATTTATAAAGAGTCTATTTTATGAAATTGATAAGAGACCAAAACGAATACGAAAGCTCTTTTTATCACCAAGAAGAGCTTAATATTATACAGTAGCTACATGAAATTCTTTAGCACCGAATCAAAGTATTTGAGATGAACAGATTGTCTAAACATGATATTGTCAAAAATTTCAGACTATTGCATGGAACAGATTCATCTCCGAAATATTTTTCTTTTTTAATATTTTTCTATTAGCGCTTCGTTCATACCTTTTATCGAGCATAATAATGCGAATCAAGCTTTAATGAGTTTAAATATATAACATCACGCCAACAAGCTGTAAATCATACCATTATACCTAAGACCCATAAATGACAATTATATTCGTATGAAGATGTAAATATTATTTTTTATAAAAAAATTGTCCTTTTAAGCCAACTTTTAAAAGGTAACATTTTTATAAAATATTAAATATAATTATGTAATTCACTATTCAATTGTGAATATAAAAAATATTTATATAAAAATAATTTTAAAATCTTCATTAGTATATAAAAAAAAAAGTTTGCCTACGTTAAAATTAAACTTTTTGAAAATACGAGTCATTTTTCATTTAAAACAAAGTCATCTCCACCAGTGCCAGCCTAACTAACCTCAAAAACCTAACCTAAAAAAACTAACCTATAAAAAGAAAAAGAAAGAAAAAAGAAAAAAAAAAATCGGTGTGCATTAGTAGCAAGTAGTAACTGATATAACAAGGTTAGTAGGTTACGTTCACGAGGAGACACTCAAAGAAACTCTCTCTGCATTCTCCTGCACACTCCACACAACAACAATGTCCAATCCACCTACCTTCTTCACACAGGCTAACGCTCTTCTCCGCAAGAACTTAACTTACCAGGTTAACCGTTAACGAAACTACCTCATTCATTCATTCTTCTTCATGCAATTCACATTTTTCGATCTTCTTCTTACAGAAACGTCACGTCAAGACAAACGTCAGGCTGGTGCTCTTCCCGGTGATCCTCATCCTACTTCTCTTCGCACTCCAAACGGCGCTCGACATCCTCGAGAACGCCGCTGATCGGGAAGACGACAAGAAAAAGGCCGCCGCCTGCAAAGGCTGCGTCTGCGTTCACGACGGCTTGCCTCAATACCAAGACAAGTGCCCGGACTCTGACAAGGTCTGTGCGCCCCAATTCTTGCCGCCCGATGATGCCGAAACGTGCCCGATCTGGAACCCGCTGGAATGGCCTCCCCTCTTGGAACTTGAAATCGGATACGGATTCTGCAGTGGTAATAATGACACCGCCTGTAATGTCACCATGCTCTTCACCGGCACTGATCAATCTTTTGGAGAAAGTAAGTGTGTTTGATTTGTTCCGAAAATTCATTTCATTGTTGAACTTTCATATCAATCATCGATCTCTCTCGGTAGCTTGACTGCTTGAGTCCTTAGTCAGTCAACTCAAGGGGTGTGGTCAACGAAACCAAGTGTAGAGGGTTTGAAATGTAATTTCTCCCAAAAGTTTGTGATATACATGGCGACTCATCATATAAAGTTGATATTTAAGAAATATTAAATTATTTGATATATTTAATTAAATTATCATAATTATCGACTATCAACTTTACAAGAATACAAATGCACCAGAGTTTTGATCTATGTCTTCTCTCAATGATTTTAGGTAAGTTATGGGCACACAAATGATTTTGACTAAAATTTCTTTTTCTTGACTGTAAAAAAAAATGGCTTTTCATATGTTATAATTTTGTTTAAAAAAATCAGGTTTTTCAAAGTGGAGTTCTTAGAAGAAGCATGAATGTACGATGAATACTTCAAAAGAGTGCCGCATTAACAAAATTTTCTTTTGCAGAAAAGTTACATGAATTGGAGTGATATGTCATGGAAACTACATGTTGAGAAAATTCTTGTTTCTTTTGTAATATATATATACATAGTTATTGATTTTACCTTTTGTGCAGGTTTGTTTGGAACTATGTTCCCAACTAACTTGAGTATAAATGAGTCTGATATCATGGGTAGTTTGGCATCAGTTGTTCTGGTAAGTCAATATTATTGCTTCTTCCATTTGTCTTATGTTTCAAAATTTATTGTTGGTGTAACCATCAGAAACTGTGCAGGGAACTCAATTATCGTTGCCATCAGCTGTTTTTTTGGACCAAGCATTAAGTGTTTACACTTCTGATACCATTTATCAACTACAACAAGATCAGTGTAAGGTGAACTCTAGTTTCTCCTTTAACTTTACCCATGGAGACTCCAAATGGAACCAAGGTATGGAACTATATACAACAAGGCCATGTTTCTTGTGATAATGACATTTTTGTAGACTTGATGGTGACATTATTCTTGCAAAAGTTTTGTTTGTTAGTGAGAAGCTTTAGCTATAGACTCACTATGCCTTTGTCTCAACAAATTATTTGAGAATGTTTGCATTAAACACTTTTGTAAACACTCTCTTTTCTGACTACTCTGTTAGTTAGATATGCATGGCTTGAATCAGATGCATTGAGCTTTTGTCACTAATTGAAAGTTTAATTCCTTTAGATGTTGAGGTCAAATGTACTCAGTCATTAACCTTATGGCGCAAGAGTTTTTCCGATATATGGGATGAGGTAAAAGGTAAAAATCCTGGTGATTATACAGAAGGAGGTTACATGGTTCACAACAATCCTATAAGTGGAGGTACTTAGTATATCATTATGTTTAAATTTACTTAATCTGTGGAAGACAATACTAATTTAATGTTGTTTTTGCAGCTTTTGACTTTCTAAATTCGAATAAGAATATTTATAACGTTAGCTTTCTGACTTACAAAAGTGACAATAGACGTTATATCAGTATGAGCCGCATTACTCGTTCTGTAAATATGGTATGTATCTAAATCTTGTTCTTCTTTCTGATTGTTTTCTGTGGACAACACCATGACCTTAAATTTAATTTACTGTATGCATGCATGCAGTTATCAAATGCCTTCTTGAAGTTTTTGCTGGGAAATGGTACCAAAATGTTATTTGACTTTATAGAGGAAATGCCGAAACCTGCATCCCCAGAAACAGGAAGGATTGATATAACTACTCTACTGGGTGGTTTGTTCTATACATGGGTCATCCTTCAACTTTTTCCTGTAAGAGCAGAAATGTTTGAACAAATTGATCAGCTATAAATATAACCAATTTGTGTGTATCTATTAACAGTGATTAACAAAAACAAGTGAATAGTGTTGACATTATATTGTAGTATAATGTGAACACAATAGAGTATATTTTGTAGTATATTTAGCTGTTCAACAGAAATAAACTTTTTTTTTTTCTTTAAACTACTTTTTATGCAGGTTATTCTGATATCACTGGTGTATGAGAAGCAGCACAATATAAGAATCATGATGAAAATGCATGGTCTTGGTGATGGAGCTTATTGGTTGATTTCCTATGGTTATTTTCTTGCCATTTCCATGCTCTACATGCTGTGCTTTGTGTTAGTTGGCTCACTCTTTGGTATGAATACAACCATTTGAACAGTGTAGCATTGTTGGTCTGTTCCAGTTCTCTTTAATGCTGATGATATTTAATTTTCCTTTTCAGGATTCGCTTTCTTCAGAGAGAATGACTATGGAATCCAGTTTGTGTTTTATTTTACCTATGTAAACCTACAAATTGCCTTGGCGTTTCTGGTGGCTGCCCTGTTTTCGAATGTGAAGACTGCTACAGGTTTGATCAAATTCGTTAAAAAAAACTGTAGAGTCTAGTATAATTATTTCTACATGCTTTCAAAATTCAATTTATTTTCTCATATCTGATTAATGACCTGTGTTTTTCATAATTGCAGTTACAGCATATTTAGTTGTCTTTGGAACTGGACTGTTAGCTGCCTTTCTTTTCCCAAGTTTTGTACAGAATGATCTGTTTCCAAGTAAGTTAAATGGCTGAGAAGGATTTCTTAATAGGGTTTTATGATACTGTATTAAAGAAGCTTTCTTTGAGCGACAAATTCGGATACTTAAACATAGTTGATTATGCTTGATAACAACAACAATAACAATTTCCATTAGAGTTACTGGCTTACCTTCCTTTTCTCACGAATAAATCTTACTAATGGTAGAAAATGTTGTTCAATGAGAGAACCATTTTAATGAGCATGAAATTAGAAGTGAGATAATTGTATAATAAGATAGAAGTGGACAGAAGAATATTCATATAGAAGAGAAAAATAGTATAATCCGATGGGGGATGTCCTCTCACATTTCACAAAATAGTATACCCATACAGTTCATAATATTCCTATTTATTCTATTCTTTCCTGTAACTAACAACTCTACTAATTGAGTTTTTGGGCCCTTAATACATGTTGCAAAGGTAAAGTTGCATGGTTAAATTGAATGGAAGTGTACAACTAACAAAATGCAGAAGTTATTTCATTCTCTTATTAACCTAATATCCTGTGGTATTTCTCCAGGAAAATGGGTCATTGTTATGGAGTTGTATCCTGGGTTTGCTTTATTTCGCGGGCTATACGAGTTTGCAGAATATATCACTGATGGAAATAGTTCAGGGACTCCTGGCATGAGGTGGCAGGATCTGAATGATAGCACAAATGGCATGAAACAGATCCTAAATATCATGTCAATTGAGTGGATAGTTTTTCTTCTCGTTGCTTACTACCTTGATCAAGTTTCCTCTTCAGCAAGTGGGAGAAGCCCTCTTTTTTTCTTGGAAGGATTTAAGAAGAAGACACCTTTGTCTTCCCAAAAGGCCAATATGTCAATGCAGGGGTCAAGAGTCCTGGATCAGATGGATAAACCTGATGTAATCCAAGAGGTAAATTCTTACTAAGGAGTTGTGTTACATGCATTCTGCATTTTCATGCTTTCTTGTTTTTTTCTCTTTAGAGGGAGAAAGTGGAGCAGCTGCTACTTGAACCGGCCATTAATCACGGTATAGTTTGCAATGAACTGAAAAAAGTCTATCCGGGGAGGGATGGAAATTCGGATAAAGAAGCTGTGAGAGGGTTGTTCCTTGCTGTTCCTCAAGGGGAATGCTTTGGCATGCTTGGTCCCAATGGTGCTGGAAAGACTTCTTTTATTAGTATGGTCAGTCATTTGTATTTTCAATTGGATTTGTTTCCACTGCTCCCAAAAAATTGATACAAATATTTCTACTATGATTCCATGACTCACTGTTTCTTTCTTTGGAAATTCAGAAATCTAATCAACTTATATATGTATATGTTCATAGATGATTGGTCTGACAAAGCCAACCTCTGGTACTGCATATGTTAAAGGCTTGGACATAAGAACTGATATGAATGGACTATACACTAGCATGGGTGTATGCCCCCAACATGAGTAATAGAATTCCCTCCAATTTTATTGATTTCTTTATTTTCCGAAATCAAGTATAATTCATAGCAACTGAAAGTTCTATTTCTATCTAACTCCTTCTTTTTTTCCTTAATTGACAATTTTCCTTGATATTTTTAGCTTGCTGTGGGAAAGGTTGACAGGAAGAGAGCACCTGCTTTTCTATGGCAGACTTAAAAATCTCAAAGGTTCAGCCTTAACACAGGTAAGTTAACTTGACAGAAATATTAAGACTTTAGGACACTATTATCTTCTTCTATTTGTCGTTTTAAAAAATAATATTGTCAACAACTCTCTCATTAGCATGTATTAGGAATGCAAGAGTTTGAGGAATATTTTTGCTGCAGGCAGTAGAAGATTCTCTGAAGAGTTTAAACCTTTTCAATGGAGGAGTTGCTGACAAACAAGCTGGAAAATACAGTGGAGGGATGAAGAGGAGGCTTAGTGTTGCAATTTCTTTGATTGGGAATCCCAGTGTATGTGTTTTTCTAATCATTTATCTAACTTTGCTTTACCTAATTGCTTTAAAATTTAATTATTGTTATCCCATTCTTCTATAAGGTTGTTTATATGGATGAACCAAGCACTGGATTAGACCCTGCATCGAGAAAACGCTTATGGGATGTTATTAAGACTGCGAAACAGGATCGTGCAGTCATTCTCACTAGTGTGTCTCACTATCTTTGATTTGATTTCCATCATCTATCTTTTCTTTTTTCTTCTCTTACATTGTATTGACTGATTTGTATTATTGTTTCAGCTCATTCCATGGAAGAGGCAGAGGCCTTGTGTGATCGACTAGGAATCTTTGTTGATGGTAGCTTGCAATGCATAGGAAATCCAAAGGAGGTAATATAGAAACTAAAATTGCTCCAACAAGTTTTGAATGATTCTTCTGCATACTTGCTTGCTTGCATTGTTGTTCCATCTTTTAGTTTTTTTTGTTTAATAATGGTAGTTGAAAGCAAGATATGGAGGAAGTTATGTGTTGACAATGACAACATCTTTGGAGCACGAAAGTGATGTGCAGAACATGGTGAGGCAGCTATGTCCTAATGCTAAAAAGGTGTACCATATTTCTGGGACTCAGAAGTTTGAGTTGCCTAAGGAGGAGGTTAGAATAGCTGATGTATTTGGAGCCGTTGATTTTGCAAAGAGAAACTTCACTATTTCTGCATGGGGTTTAGCTGACACCACAATGGAAGATGTCTTCATTAAGGTTGCTGGTGGCAACCACCATACTCAAAACCTCTCATAGTATATATGGTTATATGCAAGATATGGTGGTGTATAGAAAAAAACTATTTCCAATGAGTAATATTAATTAAAATAAGAAATGGAAAAGTTAGTTTAATGTATACCGCTTTATAATATTGGACATATTATATATTATTTTACAGAGAAATATTAAGAACAACATTTTTATCAATATTATGGATTAACATTTTAGATCAGCACCCTCAGATCATTCAATATTGATTAACATTTTTCAATATTGTCTTGCAAATCAATATAATGAATAGTTAAATATTAAACTTATATGAGTTTAGATTAGAATAATGGGTTAACCCGTTATAATTGAATCACGAATTTAAATAAACTGAGCTAAGATTAGTAAATTTACATAAACTCACACATACTTAGGTAAATTCTTATTATTATTTTTTTTACTAACTTAACCCAATTTTTATCTCTTAACTTTCAAAATATGGAATATCATACTCGTAAAATTCTCTTCTAATCTCACCTTTTCAAGGAACAAAAATATAATAATAAAGCACAATAATTACATGTGAAAATTTTACATCCAGCATGATATATGTCATTACAAAGAAAATATGTTAAGAAACATAGTATATATATAGCAACAAGATAAAATGTAATTCTCAACATCCATTTCATCATTAAAAAAAAAGTGATTTGAAGATAAAAAAAAAGTGATTTTATAATAATGATGAATAATATTTTGAGGATAAATTTTTAAAAAAATATTATTAATTATACGTTAATTGTTAAATATTTTACGGTAAATAATAAAATTTAATCTAATTAAAAACATTAGATAAAATTAAATCAAATTAAACGTTATAAGTATTTCTAAAAATTACACAAACTTTAAATAAAAAAATATTTTTCCTAATAATAAATATCTCCGATTCTCGATTGCATAACACTTTTGACAAAGTACGTATCATAGTTCCAGCATGGAAGACACGATGAAAATAGGTAGTGGACCAACCAAATATTTTCGAATACACTTTTGAGTAGAGTTTGGGTACATTTTTTAAGTAAATTTTATTTATTTTTAATTA
>JASCZI010211765.1:0-10690 GCA_036250425.1 Stylosanthes scabra | reverse complement strand
TATATATATATATATATATATATATATATATATATATATATATATATATATATATCCATCCATCCATACTTTTCTTTTTCAAAAAAATTCCTATATAGTACTCATATTATGTATGGGATATAAGTATGCGTTCAATATAGATAAATATTATTTATATTAAAATATATAAAAAAAATTAAATAAAACTAATAAACAAACTATTAAATTACCTATTAAAAAAACAAAAAACAATTAAATTACCATGTTAAAAATTTTAAGAACATTTCCAGTTCTTTTGATTTTATTCGAGTTAATTAAGGTGCTAATACCATGTCAAAAAATTAAGGTTCTAATAAAACTTAGAGCTATAAAAAAAATCCTAATAAAACTTGATTTGCCCCTAGTTCATAGGATCAGCTATTAAATTTGGGAGTAAGTTTTCAGATCAGATTTCAACTTGAAATTTAGTTGGTTTGATTTTTCATTGCAGTGTTTGCACCGCCAATCTATTTTAGCGTAAGTTTTTGGAAATCTTCCATTAAAGAAGAAAGTTCAAAATTAATTTCTGAATCCGATGAGTATAGAAAATTGTTGTCAAATGTCAATGCTTCAACTAGAGAACGTAGCTTGTTTTTAAATTCAATCCGACATAGGTGACGTGCCTCAAAGTTCTCATTGAGTATTAAACTTGGATTGTTTTGAAAAACAATGATTTGTGTTTGGTTATAAAAAATATTTTTTTTATGACTATAAAAAAATATTTGGATTGCCATTGTTATTCTAGAAATAAAAAAAAGAACAGAATAAGATTATAATAAAAAATATCTATTATACTCTAGACTTACTCCAGTAGTATTCTAATAGTACTCATGAAAATTTTTGGATATTCAGCTGCTTTATGAAGGATAAAGGACCGTTATCTAAACCTAGGATTCCACCTCCAACATCTTCCTTATATCTTAGATTTTCAACAAGATAGTTGTATCAAATATCAATTTCTAGGTAATCTTTGAAACCAATCAAAATATCATTTTCTACCAAAAATTCATCTGTAATCACACCTCCATCATATTCTTTACGAAACTATATATATTCTCAAAGCAACGCACGTCAAGCGACCATCTAGTGTTTTATTAGAAGTCCAGATGATTTCACTACCCGTATCTATAAGGAGTAAAACCTCTGTTTTATTTATATTTTTTTTATTAAATGATGTTTACATATGAAAATAGGTAGCGGACCAACCAAATATTTTCGAATAAACTTTGAGTACATTTCTTTAAGTTAATTTTATTTATCTTTTAATTATTTTAATTTCAAAACTATTTCGAGTCCATTATATTAGACTTGAAACATGTTTTATTAGTTAAACTATATATATATATATCCGTACTTTTTTTTCTTCAAAAATTTTCTACCTGTACTCGTATTATGTATAAGGTATTAGTATGCTGCAATATAGATAAATATTATTTATATTAAAACATATAAAAAAATTAAATAAAACTAATAAATAAACTATTAGATTATCTAAAAAAAATAGAAACAATTAAATTACCATTTAAAAAAAATAAAGGTTCTAATAAGATAAAAAAATCCTAATAAAACTTGATTTGCCCTAGTTTATAAGCCCAGTCATTAAATTTGGAAGCAAGTTGATCAAATTAGATTTCAACTTGAAATTTATATTCAAGTCAGAGTATTGGTTGATTGATTTTCCATTGTTTTAGGGGTTTACAAAATTGTTGTCAAATATCAATGCTTTATCTTGAGAACATTGTTGTCCAACTCAATCTCACGCCTGTCGTATACTTTTCAAAGTTCTTTCAGTTTTCGATAAAATAATAAGGATCCAACCAATTAAAAATATTGAGTATTAAACCCATTTTTGCTAAAAATTGAAAACAGTGATTTACGCTTTGGTTACAATTGTTATTTTTGGAACAAATTAGATAATAGAATAAGATTGTAATAAAAATTAAAAGTTTGGTTGTTGTGCTTTTCGTTTTTTTAGTGTATTATTACTTTCTATTTCGGTATAATTTTTTA
The DNA here is from genome assembly GCA_036250425.1 of Stylosanthes scabra. Taxonomy (NCBI): domain Eukaryota; kingdom Viridiplantae; phylum Streptophyta; class Magnoliopsida; order Fabales; family Fabaceae; genus Stylosanthes; species Stylosanthes scabra. Next base: position 8,662 of record JASCZI010211765.1, on the reverse strand, counting down.
GTTTTACATGATTTTTTTAGTTTGGCTATATTTTTTGTTTTTTATATATTATTGTTTTCTATTTCGGTGCATTATTTTTTTATATTTCGGTGCAGTTTTTTAGTTTTATACGATTTTCTTAATTTGATTGTGCTTTTCATTTTTTCGGTGCATTATTGCTTTCTATTTCGGTAATTCGGCGCAATACACCAAAGAAGAAGAAGAACAATCAGAATAAAAACAACAATAACAAAAACAATGTAAAATAGAGAAAAAGAATAACAACAACAACAACAATATAAAACAATGAAAAAGAAGACGACGTTGACAATGACAATGGAGAGGAAGAAGACACTGACTGTAAGAGGAGGAAGAAGACACAACGAAGGAGGAGGAAGAAGACACTGGTGTGTGTCTTTTTTATGAAAAATGGTGTTGTTGTTGCAAGTTTACTTGATTAAGGACTTGGTTGATGAATTTATTTGTTCAAATAGCATTACTATTAATTCTACAAAAATTACTCTCCTACTTAATTTACTTGAATGCAATAAAAAAAATCATTTTTTTAAAATGTTTAAAATTTTGAAACATTTTAAGTTGATCCAAACAAGTTATATGTTGCAATTTTGATTTATGGTTAAGTTATAAGTAGTTTTAAGAGAAAATAAATGTTAATTAAATTATTCGTATTGAACTTTAGTGTAATACTTATAACTTATAATAAAGATGTGTTTTGACCGGGCTCGGCGGATCTGATGTGGGGGAGCTTCACCGACCAGGGCATCCGTGGAGCTTACTAAAGATGTTGCTGCTGCTTGGAGTTAGGGTTGGCAAAGGATCATAGTGCCTAATTGAGCTCTATCAAAGGGGTCGTGGGTTTGGGTTGGGTTTTTCTGCTGGACCTGTCCAACGTCCAAAAAAAAAATGTTTAGAGGAATTAGTTATTGAACTTTTGATTTGATGAATAACGTGATGCGCAATAAAAAAAAAAAAAACAGATGAGTGACTTTGGTTATTTTAACATGAAAAGAGATAAACAATTTTAATAGAAAAGGAGATCAGTGAATTTCGTTATTTTAATATGGAAAAAGATTTAAAAAATTAAATTTAAAATAGACATGAAATAATTTTAACTTTTAAAGAAAAAGGATAAGAACAAAAAAAAAAAAGATAAGGTAGAACCTTAAAAAATACGGTTATTTTTTTTATCAGTGAAAAATTGAAAATCTGGAAATTTTGTTAGGATTGTTTCAATTTTGAAATCATTTACACATCACTTCATTTCGCATATAAATTTGTACTGTTTGATTTCAAGAATTAAAATCTCTTATTAGTAATTACTCATCGTATTTGCCTTCACTATGGCTAAGCTATCAATATTGTTTTTCTTTCTTATAAGTTTGATGCTCCTTTCACATGGAAGTGGCAAGAAAATTGAATTCTATGAACTCAGAAGAGGAGATTTCGAGATAAGGGTCACAAACTATGGTGCTATCATTCTATCTGTTGTGCTTCCAGATAGACATGGTCTTTTAATTTCCCTATATAGTTTTCATTTTCTCTTAATTTTCGATTTCATTATTATTATTTAATTTAATTATAATTTTCAGTCTCACTATGACTTATTAATAACTTTTTGACTGTCACTTTCTTCAGGAAATTTGGCTGATGTTGTTCTTGGTTACCATTCTATTGAATCTTACGTGGTATTATACTATTAATTGAATGTATATGTTAAATGTACAAGAAATGAATAATGTTCGTTGTTGTTAAACTTAAACACATAAATAATTTGTGAAATTCAATGAAGTTTTTTTAATGTAGAATGATACAACTTACTTTGGAGGGTTGATTGGGCGAGTGGCAAATAGGATCGGAAATGCTGAATTCCATTTAGATGGGAAAACTTATAAATTGCCTGCTAATGATCATGGCAACACACTCCACGGTAATCATATTCATATACAAAGCCTATTTAATTTTAATTTTCCTATTATTCTGAATAATTATTAAAGGAATTATATATATATTGCTCACTTATAATATCAATTGTACAATTTAATTTTAATCTTCTTATTAGGAGGTTTTAAAGGGTTCAATAATGTTATTTGGACTGTAACATCCTACAAGAGAGACAGTCATATAACACTCCACTACACCAGTTATGACAATGAACAAGGTATGTAACTCATTCCTTAAAATTTAGGGTTTATACTTCACAATTTAGTACTTTAGATCAAAAGCTAATCAATCTTCTATTAATATAATTATTATTTAGTTTTTAAAGGAAATCAAGTAATCAAAATTGTCAAAACAATAAAGATCCCCATCATCAGTTGTTTACTTCTCAATTTCTATTGTTCTATCTGCCACTTAGCTTGCACAGCACAATGTAATTTTATTTTATTTTTTAATGGAAAGCTTTTGTTTAATCTTTATTAATTAATTAAGAAACTAATAAGTACCTGATAAATATTGTGATCCCTTCAGAAATCGGATTGAGTATTCCTTGTATTATATTATAGTGAAACATGCTAAATCATTTAACAAAATTTTGAAATTGTTATCGTAGGTTTTCCTGGTAGACTTGAAGTGGATGTGACTTACATGTTGATAGAAACTAACAAATTGGGTGTGAAAATGATTGCAAAACCAAAAGACAAAGCCACACCCGTCAACTTAGCACAGCACACATACTGGAACATGAGAGGCCACAACACCGGCGACATTCTCTCACACACCGTTCAAATCTTCTCATCTCAAATCACCCCTGTCAACTCCAAACTAATCCCTACTGGAAACCTCCAATCCGTTAAGGCCACGCCCTATGACTTCCTTCGACCCAAGCCGGTCGGAAAACACATCAACGATCTGCCGGGCCTCTACGATATCAACTTCGCTGTCAACCGTGAAACCGAGAAGCATTTGAACAAAGTTGCGGTGGTGAGGGATCCCGTTTCAGGGAGGAAAATGGAGTTGTGGTCTAACCAGGTTGGGGTGCAGTTTTACACGAGTGGAATGTTGAATAACACCATTGGAGGTAAGGATGGTGCTGTTTACCAGAAACATGCTGGTATAGCTTTGGAGACGCAGGGTTTTCCTGATTCAGTTAATCATCCAAATTTTCCTTCTCAGATTGTTCGTCCTGGACAGACTTATAAACACTATATGGTTTATAGATTCACTGTTCATTAGCTAGGGAATATTGTTCTTAGTTAATGATAGAAGTATATATAGAACTATAAATCCTAAAAGGGTGCGGTCTCCCATGGCATTGTAATTTAGTGGCTTTGGTAGCTTAAATTGACTGATGAATGAAATTCCGCCATGTGGCATGCATGTAGCTTAAAGACAACTACAATTCCTGGTTTCTTAAAAAAAAAATTGGATTCTTAGATGGAATCCGGACCCATCTTGGGGAGATGGACAGCGAATGTTTTATTTTTTAAAAATTAATTAATTACATATAGCTTACCGAAAAAAAAAAATTACATATAAATACATAATGAAAGATGTTATAATTATTGGTTGTTACATAGGAAAAAAATTTTTGGTGACTGTTAAATGATAGAAGTTATATATGTTAAATTCGAGAAATGATAGGTAATCATAATCTAAATTTATCATATTTAACTTAATATTTATAATTATATATAAATAATATTTAAAATTATATATTTATAACATTTAGTATTATGCATTTAATTCGACGATAATTTATAAATAAAAATTAAAATAAAAAACTGTGGTTACTATAGTTATTAAATTAATGGTTTTTAAACTTTTTTCTTTAAAATTATTCAGTGTCATTATAAGTAACGTGTAAAATTATTAAAATAGTGAACTTTCCTGTATAAATCATTTTTAACTGAGTTTTGCCTCATATGAGATTAATAATGATTTTTTTTTTTTGGGTAAAGGGGGGTTCGACCCCGGGAATTAGGAAGGGGGATAACTAGCCTAGGAAACTATACCAATTGAGGCTAGGCTGAGATTAATAATGGTTACCTCTAAATAATCATATTATTTGAACATGAAATAATAAAAAGAATTTTTGAGACAAAAATGCTTTCATGTTTCTCTGACGGTAAAAACATTATAAAACAATGTTGCAATCGCAATAAAATAATAGTCAAATCAACGACAAGATTTATAGAATACGAAATAAAATAATACTTTAGTTATTACAAAAATATATACTAAAAAATATTCAGAAATATGTATAGATAATAGTAAAAATAAAATTTCAGATTAGTTAACTTTTTTTAATTCAATACACAAAAAAAAAATTTCTAATTACTTAATAAATATGAAAACAAAATTTAAAATTATTTTAAGGGAGAGAATTAATTTTAAATTATGCCATCTATTTTATTATTTTATTTCATATATGAAGAAAAGAAGAAAAGTAGAAAACTTTAATCCATATATGGAACATGGATTATCACGACCCAACTAGGATGGTCTCTCCTAAGAGAAATATATATACATTGTAATTTTATTATTTTTATAGATACCACATACATATTTAATTGTATGTACTAAAAAAATGTTAAAATCACGCTATTATTATACGTAAAAATAACTAGATAAATATAAACATTATTTATATTGTTTTATATCATTTAAATTTTAAATAGGTATATTATTATTATTATTATTAGAATTTTTTTGTTTGGCTAAAAAAACTGAGAATATAAATAAACATTTCATAGTAAAATTACAAGAACACGCTCATTTATATTACATATAAAACTGTATTAGTGTATTTAAATCACTTTTCCATAAATAAGTGATAATCTCTTTTAAATTTACTTACAAAATTTGAATATATCGTTAATTTTGAAATATTTTTTGTCTCATGTTTTTTCATTATTTTTAAACAAGTATAACTACAAAACTTCCAAACGAAATTGAAAGTAATAAAAACTTCTTGCGTAAATTATATAATTATTTTTTCACATTACATATACGGGATTTCCATAAGCATTACATAATTGTCTTCAGAGAGTTCAATACCAAGTTACCAACCTAGATAATACATACGTGTAATTATCAACTTTTCCTAGTGAGTGCAATAAAATTAAGATTAGTTTCAGCATATTGTTAATTTACTCTTCGTTACAATTGGTTAATCAAATTTGTTAGCCGCTACCCACTATTTACCGTCTCTCGTTCACGACGTTAGTATTATTACGCTGGTCAAAACACTTCTCTGCGTTTGGTCAAATATGCACGTGCAACATATGATTGCATAAACCACTTTAGCTACCATAGCCACAGAGAAAGCACCACCACCATAGAACGCACCAATTATAAACCCTAGGTATAGTAGTCACAATTCAAAACTAAGGAAGGCAACCCCTAGCTACTCTGTTGTATATGTCAAAAAAACAAAACAAGAGGAAATTCCATCAATCGTCATATTCTCAATTGTTATCCTTACATGCATAGAGAAATTGCTGACCGGCCCATTGTTGCTCCATCCATTGATAAACTTCTTCATCATATTGCTGATTTTATCCTCTTCAAGGAACGAACTCATAGTACTGTATGTCCAAAAAGATGAAGTTCATAGGTTGAAGTGTTAAAACTCATGGTCTGGAGCAGAGTGAAAGTAGAGAAGCAATAGAGAAAGAGAGAGTTTGGGAGAAATGAAGCATGTGCTTTATTACTCATTTTCTGAAAATGATGAATCTGACTAATTGTACATTGCTAACCACTATATATACTACTTGCTAAAACTCTCATAACAGAAAGCTTAACTACAACAATAATCAAACTAACTCTACATCAATGTGTCAGCCTGTCATGTTAACTTATCAGTAAATCTGACTATATACAACTAACTATCCAACATGAAGAAAAAAAGAAAAGAAAAGAAAACACAGAGTTCTTTACCTAATCAAGCATTAGAAGAGGAAGGTGCAGTCTTCAAGTCCCCAGGTTCTGTACTAAACAATGACAGAGTTCTTGAACGCTTTGCTGATCCATCATCTTGCACTTTATCATCATCGTTACGGTCCTTGTTTACACAATCCTTACAACTGCATGCGGGATTACAGCTTCGATCTTGATTAAAGCAAATGCAATGGCCTGTTATGCATCTTCCTACTTGACATACACAACTAATGATATCTATACGCTCAACAAACAGTGCAGTCTTCAAGTCCCCTGGTTCTGTACGAAAAAGTGACAGAGTTCTTGGACGCTTTGCAGATCCATCCTCTTGCACTCTACGGTCCTTGTTTTCACAATCCTTGCAACTGCAATGGCCTGTTCTACATCTTCTTGATTGACATCCACAACGAATGATACTTGGACGCTCAACATGCCCCTTATTTACACAGACTGATTTGTAGCATTTACAAATCAGAGTGCAAGGTTCTCCTCTTTCTTTGCACCTACATACGTCTGGGTCTCGGCACTTGTTTTGACGTCCACATTCACAACCTTGAGGAGGATGATTAATAAGCTCTTGAGCTTTATCTTTACCTTTATCTTTTCTCTGGTCATCACCTTGATCACCTTGTCCCTGACCCTGTTGTTGGGTAGATCCATATCCAAGAACAAGACTCATTCTTTCACCCAGAGAGAGAAAGTGCGAAGCAGAGTGAGAGTGAGAGAGAAAGAGAGGAGAAACCGAGTGATGATAGACCGAGAGTTTTTTTTACGTATACAGATAGATATTTATAGGCAGTTAGGCACCTACTTGGTTCATAGCACTGATCGAGTGCAATGGATCACGTGTCATCCCCTCAATTTTTTTTCTAATTCTTTTAAATATTATATATGTTATAATACATAATATAATTTGATTGGGATAATTAACTAATAATTAATTGGTAATTTATATCGTTTCAAAAGGTCCAACATACATATGATATTGGACTTTTTAATACTAGTTACTAACCTTTTGAAAATAGAAAATTTTCTTATAGAAAATCTAAAACATGTCTTAGACATTTTAGAAATTCGAAATTAAAAAAGAAAAAGCATTTTGCAGGTTTTTTCATCATTTAAGTTTCGTTTATTTTATAGTATTTTTATCTATTTATAATGGATTTAAATGTTACTAAGATTTATTTTTAAGCTAATATATTTTTTGTCCGATTATTTTAAAATAAAAATATTAAATTCAATTCAATTATAAAAAATATATTTTCATTGTTTTTTTTATCAATTGTTTTAACTTTTTTTTTCTTTATTTTTAAATAATTATTTTAAAACAAAGAAATGAAATTATATAATATATATGTAAGATATACTTGATTCGTTTCTTTTAATTAGTCACTTTAGTTCTATTGTTTCTCTCTTTTTCGTGTAATGGTATTTTTCAGTGTCACTTTTGTATTCTTTATTTGTCAATAAATTATGAATTATTTTCTTAATCATTATTTAATCCATTTAGACTTACATAAATACTCTCTTTCGTTTTTTTAAAAGAAAATTATATTTAATAATATTTTCTTTAAATTACTCCTTATTTTAGTTTTATGCTAATAGATATGAATTTATTCAAAGTAATGGATAAAAGAAAGCATGCGTCGAATATATTTGTTAGAATTTGATATATATGTTCTTAATTAAAAGCACATTTAATTTTTTTTTTTGGTGACCAAAGCATATTTAGTTTATTTTACTACAACCATTTATTTTTTAAATTTCTGTAATACCTTTTAAGATTATAAATTAAAATAAGTTACTATTATAAATGTATCTAAAATAAACAATAAAAATACTAAAACAATGTTACAAAAATTTATCTCAACTAAAAATTGACCACCTATTTGTTTATTTTAAATTGGTATGAATTCTAAGAGAAAGAAAACAATAATATTTTTCGTTAGCTTTATATCATGACATTAATATAGATATAATTATTATATTTGTTTACAAAAAGTCATTAACGTATAAATATCAAATTTTGAACATTTATTTTTTTCCTAACTAAAAAATAGATCATTATTTATATTGATACAAGTTATAGAAAAGAAAATAAAATAGACAATTTACTTTTCTTTTTTGTTCAGATTATTTAAAAGTTTTGTGGTAAAATTATTAATGTAGGTAAAAATAAAATTTCACCAATCATTATACTTACAAAAATTTAATTTATATATAATATTTATTTATAATTTGAGTCTTGAGTGTCTATTAGATTTGGAAAAAAGGCACTGCATAGTTGGTGTATATATTTTTTCGTTGTCATACAGATTGTGTGAAATATTGGTAATAATGAGAAAATATTCAAGAATATTGACGTTTCCACGATGATACAATAAGGAGAATGGTATAACTTTACATCGACAGTAGCTACGAGAATTGAGGGAGAGAACTAATGCTCACAGAAGTCATTGAAGAAAGTTTTAAGAAGAAGCTTGTTTTGTAATATTTATGTGAGTTGCATTCTAGAAATTCACCAGATGTACTAAACTGGTTTATTGGTGTATTTGTTTCTTGTATCCCTTAATGTTTTGTAATAGGTACTTTATTTGTGTCTTTGTGACTTGAACTGATCTGCGTGATCTGCTCACCCCGTTGTTTTGGGTTTATTTGGTGAGTACTTGAAATATTAAAAAAAAAAAATCACAAACAAATATCCTTGAGATATTGTCAAACCAATAAAAGAAACTTTGAAAGATCCTATAGTTAAAATTTACCGGATTTTTACTTATTTTTC
>JASCZI010211763.1:21940-51346 GCA_036250425.1 Stylosanthes scabra | reverse complement strand
AACTATATATATATATATATATATATATATATATATATATATGATGTGTGCATAGAGCTAGCTACTTATAGAACTCCATGACCCATACACAGGAGAAACAAACAACAAATTTTATGGAAGTGAATCCAGATCCTTTGGCCAAGTCCATGAAATCTTGCTGGGTTCGTTCCTTTCCTCTTAGAGTATGAGTCATCATGGAAACATCCAATAGAAAGGCCTTCTTGGCATTAGCAGCAGTTGGTTCAGGCACATTAGGAAGAATGCTTTCCACCACAATCACCTTTCCATCATTGGGAATTGCCTTGTGACAATTCTTTAAGACCTTCAAGCAGTTTTCATCATCCCAATCATAGAGGACATGCTAAAAAAAAATTCGACAAATTTTTTATCTTAGAAATTAAATAGAAAAATTATCTTTGATATCTCATCTTATTATGATATTAGCAATGTACATTTATTTTAATCAAATAAGTCCAACCAAATTATTTATTTATATGTTAAATATAAAATTATTTTGATATTAAATAATACAAAAAATAACACCAAAATAAACTTTTATTTGACATCAAAATAGTCTTTTATTTGATATAAAATAAATAAATTGGTCGGATAAAATAAACATATACTTAAAATTATTGTTATCGCATATACCCCACCTTTATTAAAATGACATCTCCATTAGGAACACTTTCAAACATATCTCCTCCAAAGTGCTCCACACCTGCACCATTAATTGGAAGAATTCTCAATTTAATTTTAAATTTTTATCCTGATATTTATATTTTTTTTTATTAAAAATTGAGTATACTGAGGGGTACAATAATACACGTAAATTAATATGTTAATCTTAATATTTTAATTTCTATAAAAAATCCTTTAGATATTCTGTATACCCTAAGAACGTACAATTTTTTTTAGTGACAGAAATTAAAACAAACTTAAAAATTAGTTTTTTTTATACACATACCAGGATAGGTAGGGGCATGTTCTATGACATGTGGCAAATCAAAATTGATGCCACGAATGAGGGTGTTTGGAAGTGATTAATTTCATGGTTATTCCAACATTACCACCAACATCCACTAGTTTATTGATGTGCTCAAAGCCTTGGTAGATGTCAAGAATCCTCTTCATTATTATAGTGGAGATGTTGTGCAACATCAATCTTTGTATAATCAAAGACATGCATGTCATGAGTCCTATTGAATGGCGTACCTCCTTCCAGGATTGCGTTTTTCAGTTCACTCCTAATTCAAACACAAACAGATCTCATAATTATGAGATTGCAACAACTGCAATATATTACTATGAAGTTCATTTAAGAATCTTTTCAATTTCCTGTTCAGCTCTATATTGTTGGGTTGGCTTTTGGTAGCAAAGCATTTTTCCCAAATTTTGTTTCACTTTTCTCATTTAAAACAATGCACCAAAGCTAATCAACTCGTGTACTCTCTTTTTAAAAGTAAAATTTAGATATTTTGTTTACGTTGTTTGCAGGAAAACAACGTAAACAGGAGAGAGAGAGGTAGCTTGGAGAGAGAGAGGTAGCTTTCATGGCGTCAATGCAAATACTAGTGGTAAAGTATGAGATGATGGGACGATTTAGATAGAGATAGTTATTCGATACAGATTTAAATTCATACAAATATAAAAGATTCTCTTACAATACAGATTATATCTTATATCTCAAAAAAACTAAAATAATATACAGACGTGGATCCATATGTTCTTTTAATAAAACATGCATCTTTACCATTTACATCTGTATCATCTTTAGATAGATAGATATATAGAGATGATGATGATAAAGAAAATGAATGATGATGATGTACGAAAGGAAGGGATAAATTGGTAAAAAATAAGTTGATAACCCCAAAAAGAAAATTAAGATGTATTTTTAAGGACAAAATATTAAGGATGAAATTAAAATAAATTAAATAATATTAAAAGTAATTTTAAAATTTTTGAAAAATATACATTAGTAACACAAAATATATATAATTTATCATATTTATAATTATACACTTATTATATATAATATTATTAACTATTCTAATAAAAATTTAAGAAGACTATATATTACATATTTTTGCTTGTAATATTGAAAAAAATTAATGTGTTGTTTTCTACGTTGAAAATAGAAAAAGGAAAAATTTTGAAACCAGTAACTTTTGTTCACTTGACCATATATTTACTTAATTTACTTAAGAGAAAAATATCAAAAATATTATTTACAATTATATTAAAAGACAATGAAATTTTTAATAAAAAAATACTTTTTCGTATTTTTTTTATTCATTAAACTTTTCAACCCTTATTTTATTACATCATGAGGTGCCAAAATATAATAAGTCAAAAAATCATAAAAATGAAAAAATAAAGACCAAAATATGTATTTTTTTAGTTTTAGTTAGGACTTTATGCTCCTCGGGATTAAGTGTTGGGATACTCACTCTTCTCTTAAAGTCACCAAAAAATAAAATAAAATCACCCAAAAAAAACACCATTTGTACATCAATTTTTTTCCCCCTTAAAACTATAGGAAGAGTATGTAAAAAATACTGGAAAAAATTTCTCTATACTGACCAGCTTTGATAGTAGATTTTATCCAGAGACAGTAACAATGGGGTCCCAAAGACACACCATCAGCATCAGTCACAAAATATTTAGAAACAGGTGAGAGGCTATACATCCTCTGATGCAGGTTATTTGAGTTTTGTGGATCATCATCAGCAACAGAACAACACAGTAATGAGTGGCTTGCAAGAAGCCTAAGAACACGATCCAACATTGTTGCAGCTTCAGGGTTGTTGGTTTCAATTATTTGGTCCACAATGTCTTTTGCTGAGAGCTTTGCACCGTCACCTTCTTTGGCTATTATGTCAAATACACCAAGCTCTATTGTGGTCTTCAAAGCCATTGGAACCACATTTGACCATGCCATTTCAGCAAACAAGAAGCCATCTTGTTCATCTTCTTGTTTCTCAACTTGGGTCAGGTTGAGGTGTTCATCATCAAGTAGTTTTGTATGGAAATCTGTTGCAAGAGCCATATTTGAATTGGGAATTAGGAGGCTGAAAGGAAATTGGATCAAAGCAAAGAAGTTAAAGTATTTAGGATGGATTATTATTATATTTCTGGTATGAATGAATACGAATATCCATCACAAGCCCTATATATAATATAAGATGAATGACTAAGATATGTGATGCATGTGTCATGCATGTTTATATGTACGCACCGTCACATGTATAAGTATATATAATTTAATTTGGTTTTCTTAAATATTTAATAACGTTTAAATGGTTGAATTTGTAATTTTTTTTTTGTTGTCCCCGATGTTCCCTAACCAACAAATTAAAGACTAACCCGTCGCGGATCTGAACTCTATTTAAGGGTGTGTCGCTGGCCAATGAGTTGCTGCATGCACAAGGCGAGCTTCGAACCATCGACACTTGCTTAAGCGGACTAATGAATTAACCACTAGACCAACTCAAGTTAGTTATTGTATTTACAATTTTAGTTTAGAAAAATCAGAAATCTAATTTTCTTTTGATTTAAGATTTTTTATTTAAGACTATTGTATTGATGTCGTGTTGAGAACAATTATCTATTATTTATATTTAATTATGCTTTTGAAATATTATATTATATAATAAATTTTGTTAAGTAATTAATTCAGTTTTAATTTTATTATGTTAGAGATACTTGTGAATTTAAATATGAGGCTAAAATTTAAATATTTGTGAATAATAAAATGCGTATGAATACTTAAATATCCATTTCCACCATATATATTCACATCGCTACTCTCCAATCTAAAAATTTTAGTACTAGAAGTCTAGAAGTAAACATAGTATTATACATGAAAAAAAAGGCAAAAATATAGTAATTTAAATATAGTTTGTTTTCTTGTCAATGGTCTAGCAATGCTGTATACATGTATTATCATATCATATGTTTATTATTATAAAAATATAGAAAATCAATTTTTAGATAGTCCATGTTAATCAACTAGTAATTTAAAAGAATTGGCTATTGATTACCTAGTTATTATTATTATTCTTATTATTAATACCAGTATTTATTTTATAAGGTATTATGTGTCTGTCAAATCACATTTTTAGTATTATTTTTTTATAAAATATAAAAAAAATTATAGCTCAATAGTTTAAAAAATTGTAATAAAGAGTATAATTGAATGGCATAATTTCGATTCTCCATCATAAGTTTGTGAGAAACAAAAATTTTGTGACTAAAACAAAATTTTAAATCAAATTGTCACAGTTTTTTTATATATAAGTGCACTATTCAATCTGTTTTTACCATTTGATTGCAGAAAATGATCATTCATAATATTAACCCTAGAAATTTTTTCAACATAACAATTAGGTTAAATTATTTAGTAAGTCTCTATAGTTTTACCAAATTATTAATTAGGTCTTTATATTTTTTTCTTTTAATTAGGCTCTTATACTGTTTTTAATTTTGTAATTAGGTCCCTGTCATGACAAAACATTAAAACTAACAAAATATATCATCTCTAAATTGATGATATCACAAAAACTAATAGCTAACTCACTAGATATGACATTTCTCTCTATTTTAGAATGATAAAATAGTATTCTTTTTCTTCTTTAACATAGTTCGAGCTTCCTAAAAATATGTATGTGACTTTGCTTTATGCAAATTGGGAATATTTTAAAAGAATATAGTTGAGAAAAGTGAAGAAAAATATATTCAGGTAAGTATAAGCCTTACGTAATGTGTAGAGTACGAAAATAATAGAAAATTCACACTTTATAAATATTTTCTTATAACGTTTACCGTTAATAGGGACCTAATTACAAATTTAGAAATGATTAGGGACTCAATTGGAAGGAAAAAAATATAGGGACCTAATTAAAATTTGGTGAAACTATAGGGACTAATAGATTAATTAAACCTAACAATTATTATATGTAAGACCAAAATTAAATTAAATAAAAAATTAAATGATATATTAACAGTGCTACAGAACCAACATAAGAGAACCAATAAGGCCAATTACAAGTTATAATCCGAAATTTAAAAAATTATCATCCGAAACTAAAAAGTTGTTATTCAAAACTAAAGAAATTTATTATTCAAACAGAATATGAGTTATCATCAGAAACTCATCTACCGTCACCAACACCACCACCAACCACAGCCACCTAAACTCACCACCACTACCATCACCGTCGCCGCCTAATCCTAAACCACCACCGACTGCAGCCTTCTTCAACACAACAACAACAATTAAAAGCAATAAAAATATAAGTAAGAAAAGATAAGAAAGGAGGGGGAGAGGAAGACGACGACGGTGCCGACGACAAGATAAGGAGAAGTCGTCGCAGCCATCAAATTGAATAGAAGAGTAAGAGGGAGGGAGAACAGCGACAAAGATCAAGCACGACGACGACTGATGAGGACACAGATCTGTGAAGCGTTGCACAACCAGCAACCACGCTGACGCCAACGCGAAGAGGAAAGTGGAGACAGAGACAAGTAGAGCAAGGAGGTTGGAATGGCGATGAGGGGCGGATGTTTCCTTTGCCTCTGCCCAGTCATGGCCAAGCCCGCCGCTGCACCTAAATCGCCTCGTCGACAACCATAGCTATGCCGTCAGCCGCATCGAGGGTTAAGAAAGAAAGGAAGAGGAAGAAGCGTTGGTTCCCTGTTAGCTGGGAGAGACCCTAAAGTTCTTCATTGGTTTTTAATCTCAATCAAATTTTATGAAAAATAATTAATAGCGTGATTTATATTTGATAACTTAATTTTATATTTATGAGGTACTTAATTAATTTGACAGTGTCACAAATTATTATTATTATTATTATTATTATTATTATTATTATTATTATTTGAGTATAAATATTAGATTAAATTTAATTGTGTAGTATTGTTACTTAATAACATACATTTTTTTCTCACACAAATAAATTTTCTTTAATTTTAGTATTGTTACTTAATAACGGATTTTTTTTTATAAATAAATTTAAATACGAATTTATCAAAACAAATATTACTATGTATATTTACGTTTTTGTGTTTTGTGTGTAGTGCCATGGGGTTAGGGGGGCACCACCATAACCAGTGCCGCAGGGGATGGGCACGGCACTGGCTATCCTTTTTTATGCCAGTACCTCAGGGTTAGGGTGCGGCACTGGTTCATTCCCAGTGCCTCTTGGTTAGGGGTGCGGCACTGGTGCAATTGCAGTGCCTCCAGCTAAGGCCGCGGCATTGGTTGATGTGAAACACTACAAAAGCATGGCCTCACACCTCTAAAACCTCATTCCAAATACTCAACCTCTCTCTATCTATTGTTTCTCACAAAAAAAAAAAAAAAATCAACTTTTTTGTATTATGGATCAACCACAACCGTTGGTCATAAGGTTGCACCCGAATGCGGCCGTTCACGAGCGACAGGATGGAGTCTGGTTCCAATCTGACTCGCCCGTGGTGTTCTAGCATGCCGATATAAGCACTATGTCGGAGTTACAAGCAGTTTTCCTGTACAACCTAGGAGGCGGATTCACGCAGATCCGGAAAGTCACGTATCGCTACCTGCAGCGGCAGCCCGACGGAAGGTTCGTGCATCTGTTGGTGTGGCTGTTTAACAATGAGCACGTCCGCGTCACCTTTGGATTCCATCGCAAACTGATGCCCCAGCACGTGATGGATTTTTTGGTTGATGTGGGCCGCATCCCAGCTGGCCAGCCGGTTGCGGCAACACCGGTCCGTATTGCTGAACCCCCTGCGCCGGAAACAGAAGCGGCCATGGGTCATTCAGAGGAGGATGACTCGGACTATGCTACGAACACTGCGTCATCCTCAGACGCTCAGGAAGGCGGTGAGGGCCGGGCGGAAACCCGGTCAGCTAGTTGCCCCCGCTATATCCTCCAGGCACCGCCTCCAATTCCAAGGGTGGAGGACGTGTCATGCTTTTTTCAGCAGCTTGATCTAGACGAAGGGGCATGCTCGGATCCGTTGAATGTGGGAACGGGCAACAATTATAACACGGATGGGGGGCAGAGATCCGAGTCGGCCATCGGATGCGCAACCAGGAAGCGGTCCAGACTGCAGTAAAGAATTACAGCATCAGGCAGAATGCGGAATGCGGAGTATAGGGTTATCGAGTCGGACAGAACGAAGTATCATTGCCGGTGCAAGCACGCGGCGGATGGATGCCCGTGGAGCATTCGTGTTGCCTTGAGGCAGAACCTAGGATACTAGTAAGTGATTCCTGCCCACTGCTCTGATTGTGTGCTTTGTGAATGGTTAACTCTGCATGTCCCCCTAAGTAACGTTGTGGTTATTGCAAGGAGGTTCGGAGGTTTGGAGGTGCCCACACGTGCATTGCTCCGACGATGTCGGCCGACCACGATCAGTTGGACAGCAGCTTGATGTCTGCCGTAGTCCTGCCGATGGTGAAGACAAATCCTTCGGTCTCGG
The DNA here is from genome assembly GCA_036250425.1 of Stylosanthes scabra. Classification (NCBI taxonomy): domain Eukaryota; kingdom Viridiplantae; phylum Streptophyta; class Magnoliopsida; order Fabales; family Fabaceae; genus Stylosanthes; species Stylosanthes scabra. The sequence goes on along the minus strand of JASCZI010211763.1, from coordinate 43,870 downwards.
TTCCCGTTATCCAAAGTGCAATCCAGCAAGGCTACCACTTTAAGCCTCCCTATCGCAAAGTGTGGATTGCGAAGAAGAAGGCCATGGTTATTTTGTACGGGCAGTGGGAGGAGGCGTATAACAGGGTACCGTGGCTACTGCAGGCGTTTCAGATGTTCTTACCGGGCACGGTGTCCGACTTTGAAACGGTGCCGTATTACGACGGGGACCGGCTAGACCATGGGTCCCGATAGTTCGACAAAGCCTTCTGGTCGTTCCCCCCGTGCATCGAAGCGTTCAAGCACTGCAAGAACTTCATTTCCATTGACGGGACACACTTGTATGGGAAGTACGGGGGGTTTTGCTGATCGCAGTGGCCCAGGATGGGAACGGCAATATCTTGCCGATTGCCTTTGCCCTTGTTGAGTCTGAGACGACCGAGGCGTGGTCCTTTTTCCTGTCGAATCTGCGAAGACACGTCACTCCCCAAGAGGGTCTAATGGTTATTTCCGACAGGTCCAACGCGATCAGAGCAGCCCTCAATGATATGAAGAACGGGTGGGCTCCCCCTGGTGCTTACCATGCGTATTGCATTCGGCACATGAGTGCGAACTTTATGGCGAGGTTCAGGAACACGAGGGGGAAAGAGCTGATGACCAACGCTGCTTACAGTGCATCGTTGAAGGGTGCGGAACATTAACTGCAATGCTTGGAGGCGCACTCTGTGGACATGCATGCCTAGGCTATGTCGTTCCGAAAGGATCTGTGGATGAAGCATGTTGACGAGGGGCGTCGCTGGGGCCACATGACGACGTGCATCAACGCCGTGCTGAAGGTGACTCGCCACCTTCCAGTCGCGGCGATCATCCGAGCCACGTACGAGCGCCTCCAGCAGTTATTTGTTATAAAGGGGAGAGAGGCGGTGGCACAGCTGAATGCCGGCATGAGGTTTTCACAGAGACTGCTGGCAGCAGTAGAAAAGAGCCGCGAGGACCTGTGCAAGATGCGCGTGACCCATTGCGATCGAATGGCCTCTGTGTTTAGCGTGGAAGAGCTCGAGGAACTGAGTGGGTCGTTTGGGTGTGCATTCCGTGTCAGGCTGAGGCATGGCACCTGTGACTGTGGGGAATTCCAGTCGCTGCACTATCCTTGTCGTCACGCGCTCGCCAGCTGCGCCGCAACGAGCTTGGAGTGGGGGCAATATGTGGACCCCGTGTACAGCATGCACTCTGTTTTCAGTGTCTACCGGGCAGAGTTCCCTCCCATCCTGGATGAGAGCTTGTGGCCCGAGTGGAATGGGCCCACGATCCGGTCGAACCCGGCCATGCGACGCAAGAAGCGGGGCCGCCCTGTCTCAACCCGCATTAGGAACGAGATGGACTTGGTTGAGCGCGCCAAGAAGAGATGCAGTTTGTGCCGACAGGAGGGGCACACCAAACGAGGGTGCCCGAACGCACCCCATGGAGACCAGTGATGGGGCACTGCGGCGGGCGGTTAGTTAGGGCTTGTTCTGGTGACTGATTTCGCTATGTTGTTCGTTGTCCTGCATTTGAAATTGTCGTTGTTGTGTTGGGTGTAGTGAAGTTGTTATGTTTTTAGTCATTGTTCGCTTTTTAAAAGAACTGTTGTCATAAATTTAAAATGGCTGTTGCCATAAATTTAAAATTGTCGTTGTCATAAAATCGTATCGGAACTTTGTTATGTACTGACACTATAGTTGTAATTGCTTTTACGTTTCTGCCTTGCAAACAAAGTGAACAATTTTAAATTTATGACAACTGCAATTGCACCAGTACCGCACCCTAACCATGAGGCACTGAGAATGAACCAATGCCGCACCCTAATCCTGAGGCACTGGCATAAAAAAAGGATAGCCAGTGCCGTGCCCATCCCCTGCGACACTGGTTATGGTGGTGCCCCCTAATTCCACGACACTACATACAAAACACAAAAACATAAATATACATAGTAATATTTGTTTTGATAAATTCGTATTTAAATTTATTTATAAAAAAAATCCACTTAATAACATATATTTTTCTCACATAAATAAATTTTCTTTAATTGTGGAACAAATACATTACCTTAAGCATCAAATACATATTCCGCAATATCATATTTATGTTAGAATAAACACTCAAAATTATCCTTAAAGGATTTTAAATATAATATTTTAATTCCCAAAAAAATTTATTCGGAATAAAGTACTATTTTGATCTAAACATTTGGGCTGAATTCGAAATTAATCTCTAATATTTTAATTTTCCTATCTTGATCTAAAAAAATTTCAAATAAAGTCAACATTAAACATTAAATGAACAATAATTAATGGGAAAAGTGACATAAATATCAATTCTATAACATGGCAATCGCGCTACAGATTACCTTTGTAAGAAAAAGATAAATATAAAAAACAACAAATTAAATGTACATGTGGATTTATAAAAAAAATTGATAAAAATATTTGAATAGTTTTTTATTTTACTTTTTTAGTCTTATAACATAACAACAATAATGTTTAGCACAATTGTCTCGTTCGAAAATTCACGTGTACGCCAATTTTTTCGTGAATTGCTCGTTGTTGTTCATCTCAAATTGAACAAAATGTTAACATTACCCTATTTGAAATTTTTTTCTACGTTTTAAACGTTAGAAACTAATTTAATATTTAACCAAAATGTTGAGAGTCAAAAGCAGGAATTTATCCTTTGATTCTTTAGAAGCTTTTAAGAAGAAGCCTTCTTTGGTGGTGAAAGCATAGTTTGGTCCATAATAATCAGGATAATTATCCACCGTATAAAAAATATGACACTTTATTAAGAATAAAAAATGGAGAACTCTTCAGGGCCAATAGTAGGTTGGGACCAACACCAACCAACGACCCTTCTCCTTCAAACACACAACGTCGGCACTCCTTCATTGCCATCGCCGCCAACTCTTCTTCTTCCTCTCCTTCTTCGTGACACAGTCGTCGCTTTTTCTTCTTCTTCCTCCCAAAGACACAACGCCAACCACCTCTCTTTTAGCCACGCCAACACCAGAATTACCACCGACGTTTCTTTTTCTTCTTCTTCATCTTCCTCGCTATCTCCTCATCCTTTTTCTTCTTCTTCCGACCACCGAGTTAAATGCTTTCTGCACGGAGTCAAACAACACCTTCACGGGATGGTGAGTCATCTTCCGTCTTCACCTTCCTCTTCGCGTTGCCGTCGTAAATCTGTGTCTTCTTCCTTCTTCCTCCTCCTTTTTCTTTGTTGTTGTTGTGGTGGTGTTGGGGTTGTGGTAGTGTTGTTAAGATGATTGTTGTATGTTGTTGTGGTGGTGGTGATAGTGTTGCGGTTGTGGTGATGAAGTTGTTGTTGTTGTTGTGGTGGTGGTGGTGAGAAAAAAGTTACGGAAGATAATTTTGTTTAGTTTCAGATGATAATTTATAATTAGATTTATTAACTCCCTAATGACTCCCTAATGTTGGTTCCGTAGCACTACTCATAAAAAATTAATGATAGAAATTTAATATGAGTCACACATTTAAAATATTTTATCCGAGTTGATCATGAACCCAGTCCATAATTACTTCTTTTTATGATAGATTAGTCCTTCAGGTTGTTTTGAAAAGAGTCTAATGTGTCTTATAATATTTTTAACTTAATTATCTTTTAATACAATTTGTTAGAAATTTATTTGTCCAATATATATTTTAAAAATTTGATTGAAAATCATCGAAAGGTTAATCAGTCCAACATAATAATTAATTTTTGATAATCTTAGACAATAAAATTTGAATTAATCTGTACACTTTTGTACACCCATTGTCTTATTCTTCTATTTTGATTTTTGTATTGAGGTATATTCATTGTCTTGTTTTTTATTTTGATTTTTGTATTGAGGTATATTATTCTATACTATACGTAACTATTTATATATTATTGTATGTTATATTCATGTGTTTTGTGAATTTTTTTGTACTGATGTTTATATTTTTCGTGTTATAAATAAGATGAATAGAGGTGTACAATGATATACGTAGCATTATTCATAAAAATTCATAAAAATTTATTGGAACTAAATTATCGGGTCTAAAGTTTTTTAAGAACTAAATTTTGGTGTTTACTCCTTCTTTAATAATAAAACCCATATCACTTCGCGACATTTGGTGTTTATAGTCTTATGGAGAGATGTGGTGGCAATCTATGCAAAGTAGATGTAAGCCAATGCCTAATTTTTTTGAAAATAAGAGCACCCTTGGCTCCTTTTACTCTATTGGTACCTCCTTTTTCAGACTCATTCAAAAAATGGACATCATTGTTTCATCGCATTAAGGTCGTACTTTTTTCGATTTTCACTTATCTAAGGCCTAACATTTGAAAGTAAGTGTACTGTAGAAATTAGTACATGTTGACTAAAATTTCGTTTAATTTATGTAATAATGTGTTCTACAGTAGTACATGTTGACTAAAATTTCATTTAATTGTTGTAATAATGTATTTTGGACACAATAGATTGTTGGGCTACCACGGGAGAAAAAGCAAAATCATTGGGAAGATTTTGAGGGAGAAACCAAATTAAAGTGAGTAAACATAAGATGAGAAGACACTATATTTAACTCAAAACCTTAAGGTGTCAAGTAAATGAGTCTCTCATCTTATAAACTCCTCACTTCTCCTTGTTCTCAAAGATGTAGGACTAATCCCTCACATCTGAATCAACAATCTCCCCCTCAAGTGTGATTCTCCACATCAAGCACAACTCCCCTAGTTTCTTCACCACATTTTGAGTATTTGTCCATCACACCGCCGCACACTACTGTGGAACTCGCCGCTAGAACCATCTTGTCGAGAGGACTTTCGATGCTTCTCATAATACTCCTTAAAATCAGACTGATTAACCATCGATTCTGATACCAGTAAGATAGAGCCACGCAGCAGAAGCGACACAATTATCCAACACAAGAACAATATTCAATTAATTCTAACACTCTATGGCAGCAGCAATCAAGGCAAATAATGAAATAAAGCAACTAAATCAACGACAAGCACATAACAAGATTTTTACCATGGAAAACCTCCTCAATGTGAGAAGTAAAAATCACGGGTCATCCAGACCAATGAAATAGCTCCATTATAATCAAATATGAGGTACAAGAGAGTCACAAAATATAACACAACTCGTGTATACAATCAAAGCAACAAGCAACAAAGCTTACAAAATGAGAATGAAGATGAAAATACCCAAGAATGGGGGTTGCTGTTCGAGCTTGATTCCTCCCTTCACAAATCTCCAATCAAAATCTCCACCGTTCAAAATAAAGAACCAAATGAGCGAACATGCTGTCCAAATTTCAAGCCAATCCAACGGTGAACGAGTGAGAAAACGCAGATTAAAAATACTGTTGTCCAAGAAAAACGAAAATGGTCTCTTCTCTTCTTCTCTCAATGGGTGGCTACACTCTCCTTACTCAACCCTCGCAAAATCTGATGTGTGTGTTAGAGCAATGGGTGTGAGACACCCTAAATATATTGGGCATGGGCCTCACTAGGAGATAAACCTCACCCAACAAATCTCCCCCTTCTCGACTAGGTGGAGGCCCTCGCCATCCCAGCGATCAAACAACACGTCTTAAACTTTCCTCTTGGCAATACCTTTATCATCATATCAGCACCATTATCGTCAGTGTGAACTTTCTCAAATTCTAACAACTTGGAATTCAACAACACATCCCATATCCAATGATACATAACATCAATGTGCTTAGACCTTGCATGAAAAGTGGAATTCTTAGCAAGATGAATCGCACTTTGACTGTCACAAAACAACACATAATGGTCTTGCTTGAAACCAAGTTCTATAAAGAAATTTTTATCCGCAACAACTCTTTACAAGCTTCCGTTGCTGCAATAAACTCAGTCTCTGTTGTAGAAAGTGCAACGCACTTCTATAGCCTTAACTGCCATGAAATAGCTCTCTCCTGCAAACTTGACCAAATAACCTAATGTAGACTTTCGAGAATCAAAATCTTCTGCCATGTCTGCATCAGTAAAGCCAACTAGCAAATGTTTCTCACTACCAAAACTCAAACTTAAGTTAGTTGTACCTTTGAGATATCTGAAAATTCATTTAACAACATTCCAATGCTCTTTACCTGGATTCGAGAGAAAGCGACTTACAATACCAACCGCACGAGCAATGTCTGATCTAGTGCACACCATAGCATACATCAAGCTTCCAATAGCTGAGGCATATGGAACTTCATCCATTTTCTATTTCTCCTTGTCAGTGGTCTGACACTGATTCACACTCAACTTAAAATAGCAACACATTTGGCATCATTCATGCCAAAACTTTGAAGCACCTTCTTTATGTATCTCTCTTGTGAAAAATAAAGCTTCTTGGAATTTCTATAACGAGTAATAGATATGCCCAAAATCTGCTTGGAGGGACCCAAGTCCTTCATAGCAAAGAACTTGCTCAACCGTTTCTTCAACTCATTAATCCTGAAAATATCCCTGCCAACAATCAACATATCATCCACATAAAGCAAATGAATGATAAAATCATTATCATAAAACTTTTTCACAAATAAACAATGATACGAAGTAGTTTTGTGGTAATCATGCTCCCCCATAACAGATTCAAATTTCTTGTACCACTGCCTTGGAGCTTGCTTCAACCGATAAAGACTCTTCTTAAGCTTGCACACAAAATCTTTCTTCCCTTTAACAACAAAACCCTCCGGTTGTTCTATGTAGATCTCCTTGTCTAAGTTACCATGAAGAAAAGTTGTCTTCACATCCATTTGCTAAATATCCAAATCAAAAGAAGCTGCTAAACCAAGCACAGCACGAATGGATGACATATTCACAACAGGAGAAAAAATCTCCTCATAATCAACACCTTTTCTCTGGCTAAATCATTTGACAACCAATCTAGCTTTATACTGAGGATTAGAACTCTATTCTTCATTCTTGATTCTGAATACCCATTTGTTCTTCAAAGCTCTCATGCCCTTAAGTAACTTCACTAACTCATAGGTATCATTCTCAAGCAAAGACTTCATTTCTTCTTGCATAGCCTTAAGCCATCAAGTTTTGCTTCTATCCTCAATAGCCTATCCATAACATCCAGGTTCTCCCCCATCAGTCAACAAAACAAACTCATGTGGAGAATACCTTGTCGAGAGGATTTTCGATCTCATAATACTCCTTAAAACCAGATCGATTAACCATCGGCTCTGATACCACTTGTTGGGCCACCGTGGGGAGCAAAAACGGTGGAGAGACTTTGGGGAAGGAACCAAAGTGAGAGAACATAAGATGAAAACATATATATCGGTACTCACCCAACATGCATGTTTTTCGTATACATTTGTGTCCTTATAATTGTTTTTTTCCAAACATATTTGACACACCAAATTCTTATTACGTGATCGCGTGTCTAATTTTATTTACTATAACTAAAAGTTAGTTTAAATAATTTATATAATTAAAAATATATCAAAGATATTAATTTGCATTTTAATATAAATAACATATTAAGATATTATTGTATTCTTTTAAAATACATTATATATATATATATATATATATATATCTCGTCTTCGCATGTTATATAAAAGAATGAAAATAATATATCTGCGTGTTTCATTTTATATCGTATGAGCATCTCGTGTCCATGTCAGGTGTGCATAGTCACCATGCCAATCTATGGCAATTACCATGGTGATTCAAATGATTCAAGCATTTCTACATGGGATCAGATTCAAATCAGCCTCAAATGCTTGCTTCCAAGTTATCAACCAATCCTCTCTGATTCTGCTATAGTTTTATCCTTCCTCAGTGATCTAAACCAGAAGAAGATCTATGCAGATTTTGAGCAAATCTATGGCATAATAATTGCAACCATGAACGAGTTTATTCAAGAAGAGCAACATTCAGATCCACACATTCATGAAAAATCAACAAATGCAGTTCCAGAAGATGAAGAAGAAAACGTTCCAGAATTTCAGGTACAATCTCAGCAAATTCAAGTTCAACAGTATTCAAGTTCAAATTCATCACCAGAAATTCACAACACACAAGAGGAATTCAATGCAAATTTGGATTCAACAAAGCATTCAGAAATTACAACAAATCCAAAATTACTACCTCAAAAATCAACACCAGCAAAATTATTCACCGAAAATTTGGATCTACATTGGGAGGCTGAAGCTCGAGGAGCAACCGATCTGACGCAAGTGATCATGGTACAGAGACCACCACCAGAACCGCCGGATCTGAAATCATCGCTAGAGGAGCTGTTCACGATGAGGATGCCGACTGGCCAGAATGTGATAAATGAAGCGGAGAAGGAGAACGGGGCCAACTGCGACACTAAGGATGGCGCTATCGTGAAGGGGAAAGTGGTGGACATCAGCTCGGCAGATCTGACCAGAGGTAGCAGCGCCGTGGTTGGTGCTTTCGTAGAAGGAATGTGGACGGCGACGGGCAGAACAACAGCCGTGACGGTGGGTGACAGAGGTCTCCGGGATCAACAGTGGAGGCAGTTTGTCCTTCTGATGCCGCCGCCTCTCCTGGCGTCTATATTCCCATGGGGCCGAGAGGAGACGACGCACACTGAAAGGGCAGCGAACGAATGGCTGTTCGAGGAGACGCACCAGAATGGTGACTACGCCGATTTCAGAAACGAGCTCAACAAAGACAGCAGCACATGGAGAGGAGAGGCACGACGATTCGGCAGCGACGTGATTCCCTCTATTTTTTCGAGTTCTTCAATAATGGCGGGAAAGGGCGTAATGTGTCCCTTATAGTGGTGGCAGCGACAGCTAGTGCACTTCCTCAGGCAAGCGGCGTCCGACGTGTCCCATGGATGGCCGTGGTGGGGCTTGTTGCCGCATAAGTACGGGGAATGCATGAGCCTCTTTGATTGAGTCTCTCTTCTGCTCCAGCGAGGGGAGGAGAACGCGGGCAGAATGGGAGAGGGGAGCATAGGATTTGGTAACCCTAACACAACGGGCCTTGCCCAATTCGAAAAAGGAGTCTTGGGTTTTCAGAATGTGTTTTAAAATTTGGACCCAACATCTTGTGTTTTATTTTTGTTTGCGTGGTTCAATTTTATCAATGGGATCCTGGAGGGATGTTAACTTTTTTTAGTAGTAGAGAAGTCAATAAGATAAGATAACATTGTTTCTTTTCATTCATTGTAATTAGGATTATCTAAAAAAAAATTTTCAACCTTGAGGACAAGGTTGTTTTGAAGGATAGATGATACGTGTATAGGTGTGGACTTAAAACCCATTTAGAGTAGTTTTTAGAATGATCTAGAAAGTTGGTATTTTAGTATAAATAGTAGGTGATCAATGTAATCAATAAAGCATATTATGAATGAAATGATTATTCCCTTCCTCTTTTGGCTCATTTTGGAGATTCTCTCTTCTCCATAATTTCTTTCTTCTTCCTTAATTTTCTAAATTCTCTTTTCAATATTCTACTCTTATCATAATATGTTCATCACGGTGGATCTTGCAGTTGTACGATTTTTTTTAAGAACATCAAAATTTGTAGAATTTTGGACACTGTCAATAATAGACATGTATTATGAGGAGTGAACAAGACATAATAATTTCAAAAGGGCACATAATAATTTCAAAAGGGCTAGACTCTTGTGTTGAAGTAGAATGTGCTAAACAGGTGTTGAAAGAAACGTGCTGGCCTCAAGAGCTGGACGTGTGTTTACAGTGTTAACGTTGCGTGACAGAAGAGAGATGGTGGCAGAGAGATCGGTAATTTTGTCGGATTAGGTGGGATGTACGCGTAGCGATTAACATTTTTTTGTTGTCTGTGCAGTGATTAACTAATAAACATTTTTTATGGGAGTGATTACGTAGTGGGCCTTTTGTGTGGGATTGGGTATTGTTCTTTTTTAGTGGATGGCTGGGCTAAGATTTTTAAAGTAATGGATGGAAGTCTATGTTATGGTTTGTTAATGATAGGAATGGTTTATGGAGTTATTTCTTTGAGTACGGCGTTTTAGTATTAAATCTTTATTAATGAAATCTCACATGTGCACAAATCTTGAACTAAACATGTATTATCATTCATCATGATATGAAAATTTATGAGATAAGCACCATAGAATAACTCATGGTTTATATGGTTTTGTTGGGTTTCGGTGGTGGAAAGTTTTAGTTAGGGGTGAGAAAATGAAAATTTTATTATAAGAGATAAAGAATATAATAAGTCTGTACTGAAAGAAAAAAATATAAAGAATGGTTCGGGAAAGAGATGATATGAGGTGGATGAGTTAATGAAAGGTTTTGGTAGGGATGCCAATTTGCCCGTCTCGTTCTGACCTGCCCCAATGGGGTTGGTTTTTGGGGTGGTTGCGTAGATATGGGACGGGTATGACCTGTGGGTACTAATCGTCCCGTCTCATATACTTATATACATAATTCAGTTTAGTAAAATCCTATATTTATTTTTCTTTTGATTTAAAACTATTATATTGTTGTCATAATGTTATGAATTCATTTGTATTTAATTATATTTATGAAGTATTTTGTTACATAATGAATAATTTTATTGAGTAATTAATTAAATTTACTTATGTTATAGATACCCATGAGTTTGGATATGGAGCAATATATATCTGTAAGTTTGAGTATGGGGCTAAAAATTTGATACCCGTAGATTTGGATTTAGGTATGGGTATTTAAATACCCGTCCCAACCTGACCCATTGCCATCCCTAGATTTTGGTGTGACTCAGACGGGGTTGGTGGTTCAATTCCCTTGGATAGAGTTAAGAGTGTACATGGGTCGAGCCGGACCAAATTTGACGAGATTCGAATCCGACTCTAATAGCACATCACCCCTAATAGACCCGTTAGAAATTAATATATACAATTTTATAAATTTTATATAATAAAGTAATAAATTCTTCTTTTTAAACATTAAATTTAATAAATGTTATGTTATGATTATACCAAAATAAATTATTTTAAAATAAAATAATATTATATAATATACAAAATATTAATTGAAGTATAAAAATAATATTTTATTATTAATTTTACTTTAAAGAATATTTTTATTTAAAAAAAAAGAGTGGCTTTGGAGTTGGACGGGCGACCCGAAAATAGATTCGAAACCGATCCGAAAATCACTAGTTTGTAACAAGCTCCACTTTATTATTGTGATGACTTTTTTTTTTATTTTATACTTTTTACCCCTCATCATAGGTTAAAAATATGAAAGTCCACGCATTTTTTTTCTTAAATGAGACTCAAACTCAAAAATTTCTTACAATGGTAAAATGATAATGACATATGATCGGAATGGAATCTCTCGATTTTTTCTTTCTCAATTTTTTGTTAATTATAATCGTTTACTATTCATCATCTTCTCTCATTGGAACATCAATCTAAGTGAATATTGATTGTCTGATGGTGAAAAAGAAAAGAAAAAGATAAAATATACTTTTTCTCCTTTCGAAAAATTTAAAATACTCTTTGTATTTAATTTGATTCAATTTTGTTGCTATATTTTAAAATAAATTTCAACTTTACTCTTATGTTTAACTTTTTTTTTTTTTAACAATCAAAAGTCAAAACTAAAGTATAGAATTCTATCTGCAAATTAAAGTGTAAAATTTGAATAAACAATGCCACTGCCATTCGCTTCCGTTCCACCACAGTTAATTAATGTACATGGAGTAGTAATCTATTGAGTAAATAATGCCAATTATTAGGATTGATTGGAGTAGCATTCCATCATGTTCACTAAAAGCTTTTAAGCTTTTTGTTCAATATTTATTCTCATAAAAAGCTTTTTGTTCAATATTTATTCTCATAAGCTGCTCATTATTATAGCAACTCTGTATATAGAACTGCTAGATAGCAAAAAACATTATTTTGTCAACATTATTTCAAAATACAAGAAACTATATATAATATGTGTGCAAATATAGAGCTACTTATAGAACTCCATGACCCATATGCAAGAGAGACAACACACAAATTTTATGGAAGTGAATCCAGATCCTTTAGCCAAGTCCATGAAATCTTGCTTGGTTCGTTCCTTTCCTCTTGACATCTGAGTCATCATGACAACATCAAATTTAAATGTGTTTTTGGCAATAGCTGTTGGCTCAGGCACATTAGGAAGAATGTTGTCCACCACAATCACCTTTCCATCATTGGGAATGGCCTTGTGACAATTCTTTAAGATCTTCAAGCACTCTTCATCATCCCAATCATGGATGATATGCTAAAAAAAAAAATCATCTGACAAATTATCTTAGAGATAAAAAAAAATTATCTTTTGATATCTCAATCTTTCATATACCTCACCTTCATTAAAATGGCATCTCCATTTGAAACACTTTCAAACATATCTCCTGCAAAGTGCTCCACACCGGTAGCATTGGAAGAATTCTCAATTTAATTTTAATTTCTAAAAAAATCCTTTATATATATATTTAGAAAGTTCACATAAATTGAACAATTGCACTAGAATAGTTAACCAACGGTAAGAAAAAAAATTCATTTTATCTATGAAATTCATGATTTGCACTAAAATTACACCATTTTAATTTTAATTTTCGAAATTAAAAAAAATTGCACCAACTTGATCCATGACACTCTTTTATTTCATCTAATAATTTCATAAGTGATGCAGCTATCTTTCACATTGGACACATGAAACGTCTCTTTATTTATAATATTAAAAAGTCATTAAAACGATGTCGCTTAATATCAAAAAGGCATAATATAAAGGATTGAAATATTAAACTACGTCGTTTTTAATAATCATTTATCGTTATAAGTGAAATAACATCGTTTTATATTTTATATTATTTAACATGCAAGGCATCTATTACTCACACACAAAATTAATAGTGATGGATCCAAAAAAATTTATGTTGTGGGGGCAAAATTTACCAACAATCAATGTAATGGTGAATTCTAATAATATTTTACAAAAGAAAACTACAAGAGTGACATAGATTTGAAGAGTTACCTTTTTTAAAATATTCCTCCGTTGCTATTTGTAAAAATAAAAAATATTTTTTAAATTGGTACATTTTAATAATTAGCATCAACAATTTCAACGCAAGTCTAGATAATCAAATAATAAAAACAAGAAAGCAAGGTAAACTGCTAAAGAAATCAAAAGAAATAAACAATCACATAGTAAGTTTTCAACTTATATAATCACACTGAGGAAGAGAAAAATATTAATAAAAAATAATAATAAGTATAATTAATTGAAAATAAAATAAAATACATAAATTCATTAAGAGAATAAAAAATAAATTTATATTTGAACTGTTGAATACTTGAATTAGATTTTGTAATTAAAAACAAAAAAAAACGATAAAAATAAGAAACTATAAACTATAGAAAATATGGAGAATTAAATAGTGAGAAAGGAGACTAAACTTGAAAAATAATAAATTTTTTGCTTAATTGCACTTGAGCAAAGGATTATTACGGAAAGAGGGTTACTGAATATCATCTATTTATCAATGAAGTGTAGAGTGTGACTAAAAAATAAGATAATTGAAATTTTAATTTATTTGAGATTGATTATTTTGGTAGAAAATAGTTTAAAAAGAGAATGTAATAATAAAAAATATATAAAATGAAAATACAAAGAAATAATAAAAAATATATCATTAAGTTGTTTTAGAAAATTTTATATATTGAGTGGGGGCAAGTGCCCCTCATTGTCATGCTAATTTTTTCAATTTCAAATATCAAAATAATACAATTAGAATCTCATAGAGTATACTAACATAGAAAATCTCAGCTATTGAAATAAAGTTTAACTCCAATATTAACATATCAAAACTTAGATTTTATACTTATTGATGCAAGTTTAACTCCAATATTAGCATATCAAAAGTTAATTTTTTATGCTTGGTGCTAGCTGCATACCAGGGTACGTAGGGGCACGTTCTATGACATGTGGCAAATCAAAATTGATGCTTAGAAGTGATTAATTTCATAGTTATTTTACCACCAACATCTACTAGTTTATTTATGTGCTCAAAGCCTTTGTAGACGTCAAGAATCCTCTTCATTACTATAGTGGAGAGGTTGTGCATCGCTTTGCTGAAAATCTTGTTAAACCTAGCATCAATCTTTGTATAATCAAAGATTTGCATGCCATGAGCCATATTGAATGGTATCCCTCCTTCCAGAATTGCTCTTTTCAATTCACTCCTGATTTAAACACAAACATATGTCATCGCTGCAATTTCACAATCTTATTTATTTTGAATTGTGCTTTTGCATTGGTTGTCATAATATTATGGGATTGCAACCGTTGGGATGTAGCTTTTTTTTTCAAATTAAATTTTTAAGTTTATTACAATAAAAATATACACCGGAAATAAAGACAATAATAATTTAAAGCTATTTTACACAATACTCCCTGCTTATAATGTCATGCATTAAATATTTATAAAGGTAAATTCTACTTTTTTGTTTTTAATATTTTTTAAAAAAGTTAAAAGTATATTTATTATTTAATTTATTTTAATTTTATCATAAAATCCCATTTACATCTAATAAGTAGAGTCTATTTTTTTTTTTTTTTTTGTCTTAATGTCTTCAAATTCGAAATTACTAGCTTTCGCCTTGTGGTCCCTTGAATAGATATTTACTTGTTAAACATCATTTCTATGTATATCTAATTTTTCCACTTAAAATTATAGGAACAAAATAATAAAAATAATGAATTTTTTTTTTTATACTGACCAGATTTGGTAGAAGACTTTATCCAGAGACAGCACCACTGAGGGTCCCAAAGACGCGTCAGCATCGGTCACAAAACATTTGGAACAAGGTGAGAGACTATACAGCCTCTGATGCAAGTTAACATTTTTTGGATCTTCAACAACACAACAACACAGTAATGAGTGACTTGCAAGAAGTCTAAGAACACGATCCAACATTGTTGCTGCTTCAGGATTGTTGGTTTCAATTTGATCCACAATGTCTTTTGCTGAAAGCTTTGCACCTTCCCCTACTTTGACTATGATGTCAAATACACCAAGCTCTATTGTGGTCTTCAAAGTCATATTGATCACACTTGACCAAGCCATTTCAGCAAACAAGTCATCTTGTTCATCTTCTTGTTTCTCAACTTGGGGCAGGTTGAGGCGCTCATCATCATCAAGTAGTTTTGCATCCAAATCTGATTCAAGAGCCATATTTGAATTGGGAATCATTAGGACGCTGGAAGGAAATTGGATCAAAAGCAAACAAGTTAAAAGTATTTTGGATTTATTATTATATGCACGCCTTCTGGTATGAACATGAATATCCATCACATGCCCTATATATAAATATAAGATGAATGACTAATAAGATATGTGATGTATATATGTTTAGATGCAGGTGGTTATACGTTATAGATGTAAATGGTAAAGATGTAGGTTTTATTAGAAGAATGTGTGGGTTTATATTTGTATATTACTTTAATTTTTTTGAGATGTAAGGTGTAAAATTTATATTGTAAAAGAATCTTTTATATCTGTATGAATTTAGATCTGTACCGAATAATTTTTCTTAGATGTATGTATATCTATTCTGTTCAACTAAAAGATTATTTCCATACTATTTTTTTACTATTTAATATTGAAATACTTTTCTATTTAACATAAAAATAAATGACTTGGTTGAATTTAGTTGGACAATATACATTTAAAATTATTTTTAATAGAAAATATCCTAAGTCCGATAGGCCTAGACTAATCAATTATGCCTTATCGAATGCCCTTTTCAAAAATTTGACGTGACCATATTTTCTTTTGCATGAATGCCGTCCAATTTTTTAATCCAGAACTAGAGATTTAAATTAAACAACCCAAATCCCTCACTAAAAAACGTAGTTCCACCTAGAATTATTAATATAGAAATATACCTACTCTCGGATAGAGAAAGTTTTACTACGAGAAGCAAAGAAGTAAACATAGTACTATACATTTTTTTAAACAAAATACAAATATATTAATTTAAATATAGTTTGTTCTCGTATATATCAATGGTTTAGCAATGTTGCAGGAAAATTTTCACGAATAAAAAAAATTTTATTTTCTAAAAAAAATTAACTAGACTTTAATTACAGAAATTCAAATTTTTTTTTGCCTATAATCCTCATGTTCGCCCAACTAATGGGCTAAAATGGATCTTAGCCACACTAATAGGCGAACTTCACCATGTTAACTGCATAGATAGGCGAACTTGATGCCTATATAAAGTAAAGCCAACAATTTTATATGTTGCTGGTCCCCTCATTTACTTCCCTCATTTGTCCCTATTAATGTGACTAAGATGCATTTTAGCCCATTAGTTGGACGAATATAAGAATACCTAGCAAAAGAAAAAATTGGATATCCGTAAATAAAGTGTTGTTAATTTTTTTTAAAAAATAAAATTTTATTTTATTTTATTCATGAAAATTTTCCGAATGTTGCATGGTATGTTTATTATTATAAAAAGAATTATTATTAGTTCATATTAGTCGAAAAAAGTTTGATTACCTGTTATTATTCTTATATTATTAATATCTACCTTATTAGATATATTCTATGTCTATCAAATCACATTTTTAGTATTATTTCTTTTCTAAAATATAAAAAAATTTATAACTCAAGAGTTTAAAAATTTATAAAAAGTGTAGAAAATAAGTTAAGTACATCCTGAAATATCAAACTCTAAAATTTATAATCGTTAATTGAAGGATTATATATTTTTATGCTTTAGAACTAATGGTTATAAATCCTGAAGTATCAAACTCCAAGATGTACCTGACTTGTTAAAAAAAAAATATATAATTTAAATGGAATAATTTTGATTCTCCATCATAAATTTGTGAAACAAACCAAAGAATTGTCAAAAAGACAAAAATTTAAATCAAACTGCCACAATTCTTTTTATTTAGTGCACTATTCAACCAAAGTTAACTTTTAATGATAATCTATAATATTAAGTCTAGAAGGTTTTTCAACTTACCCGTTATTATATGTAAGATGAAAAGTAAATTAAAATAAAAGTTACAATAAAAGATATATGTTACATGTACTATTATACACATCTGTATATATTATTTTTAACATAAAAAAATATAAATATTAATACAAAAAAATTCTATGTTAATATTTATATTTTTTCGTATTATAAATGATGTGTACGAGAAGTGTATAGTGTTACACTAGATTAATTATTGTTCTTCAATCCCAATCAAATTTCATGAAAAATAGTTATTAGAGCAACTCCTATGAAAAGTTCTTTAAGTGTCAGTTTAGAATTTCAAAGCAATTAAATTAAGTGGATAAGAAACTCTGCATTGGAACCAACCTATAAATTAATATTGATATCAATAAATTGAGATGGTATCAATTCAATAAAATGCCAGTTAGATTACCATCTGGCTATTTAATGAATTTTTAAATGTTATTTTTTTAACGTTAAAATTTCTAACTTAAAAAAAGTACCGAGCATATACTTCAACATGTACTCAATTCCTATCTTATATAATTCGATTTGTTTTCATATCTCAATTTTTTTTTTGTTATTTCTGTTGATTTTAAAAAATGGAAGCCTTGTCTCAACAAGATGCATATTTTCAACAAAAGGTGGATGGCTGCCATAGGTAAGAAAGGCTTATCTCCATTGCAAAAGTGCACAACTGCTATACATATGTTGGTATATGGAGTCTCAGCCGACGACGCCGATGATGACTATGTGCGAATTGGTGAAAGGAGGGCAATTGAGTGCCTGCAAAAGTTTGTTATGCTTAATGATATAATATTTTAAAATTTATTATTATTAATTGTAATATTTTTTCAATAAGATATATAATTAGTTATGTAATTTTTATATTTTAATTTTTGTTAATTTTTACTATTTGATTGTAATTATTTAAAATAATTAAGAATTAAATAAAATATAAATTTAATGAATTGAAACTAAGTATTCAAATAGCAAATCTCAAAACTAAATATCAATGTGGAACTTAAAATAAAATTGATCTAAGACCAAATGTTTTTAGTCTAATTTATATTTGAGAAGTTAAATTTACACTTTGAGGCACTTAATTAATTTGAGGGTGTCACAAATTTTTATTATTATTTTGAGGTACATAATTGTGTTATTGTTACTTAATAATAAGGTACATTTTTTTTCTCACACAAATAAAGGTTTTTTTAATAATATAAATTAAATCAATTGTTTATGTCTCAAAAGAAATAAAAGGAACATTATTTTCTAAAATCAATTAAATTTTTTAAGATTTTATCATATATTGGGATATGTCTTCTCGATCTGTGATTTGATGGGCTCAATTACTAAAAACTTTTTCGATTTATTACAGATCTTATTGATTGTCCTGATCTACATAATTGTTAAACTACTAAACATTTATTTTAAAAAATAATAACTTTTTATTTATTTTTTTAATAAAAGGATCAAAAATTGAAATAAACATCACTTTGGACTCAAAAAATGAAATAAACATCAACATTAATAATAAAATACTTTTGTAGCATAAATATAATTGTAAAATAAATTATATTTTCAATAACAACATATCATTTTTCATATTATTTTACTAAAAATGTTCTTTAATTATGCAACAAACGTATTACCTAAATATGTAAATATTATCTTTTCTCCTTCCTTGTATTTGTTTTTACATATACTATCTTTTTGAATAACCAGATTCGAGGACGAATCTTTTTTGAAGAGTGGGAGAATTATACATGCATCAATGCTCCTGATATGAAGAGACTGCAGATTTATTTAGCTTTTATTAGTTTATATTTTTTTATCATATTTGATTTTATTTTGTATTTTGAATTTAATTTATTTTGTAATTAGGGTTTGTAACAAGAGGTGTATAAATACCTCATAAACTATTGTAGTCGTCAACTAATGGAATCGGACATTTAGTGGCGTGATACCACTTGTTGGTTTCGTAATGAAACCATGGTGTGTATAAGTGATGGTGTGTAATATCTATCTCTTGTTGCATCGGAAAATTAAATGGAAGGTTGTGTGATTCAGCTTCTCTTTAACTTTCAAACTTACGGTGTGAACAGATGAGGTGTGTAATATCCTTAACTGTTGCATCGAGAAATCATATAAAAGACAGAGTGATTCGCTTCCATTCAATTTTAATCCACTACAAGAAAAATGACTTTTAGTGGCCATTAATTTTAAGTTTAGTGACAATAAAAATAGTTGCTAATACATTTACCGGCAATTAAACATTAGTCGTCTTATGCTTCGCCGCTAAAAGGTTTTAGCAGCAATTATAACTTTTGCCGGTAAATATCATTTTAATGGCCGCAAAAATCATATATCTTTCAGCGACTATTT
This sequence comes from Stylosanthes scabra, assembly GCA_036250425.1. NCBI lineage: Eukaryota > Viridiplantae > Streptophyta > Magnoliopsida > Fabales > Fabaceae > Stylosanthes > Stylosanthes scabra. The sequence goes on along the minus strand of JASCZI010211763.1, from coordinate 24,508 downwards.
TCTTGGCAATTTATATGGCCGCTAAAAATAACTCTAAAATTATAATTTTTTTTACTTTTAGTTGCCATTATTATGGCCGCTAAAACCTATTTTACCGACAATTTATATGGCCATTAAAAGTGATTCTACAATTACAATATTATTAATTTTTAGTTGCCATTACTATTGCCACTAAAACCTTAAGATATTTTTTAATTATATTATTCACTTTTTAATTACTACAAAATGAAATATTTCATTAAATTTCATTAAATTCAAAATATTAATAACAAGTCAATAATCTATGATAGACACAAAAAAAAAGACAACAATCCATGATTTCAACAAATAAACAAAATCATCAAATCGCATGTTCCTAAAGAATTAAGATTGTTACTTGCTACTATTAGCAATTCTATTATTGACAAACAACATTAGAGACATTTTTTCAAATATGGGAGGAAGACCCTGTCAAAAAAAAAAAAAAAAAGGAAAAAAACATAAGGGAGGAAGACTTTGAACATTATCAATTTGATCTTGAAAGTAGTTGAAACCTCCTTCTTTCTCTTTTTAATTCAGCACCTTCTATTTCTAGCAACGGCATGCTACATTCACAAAAGACACAATAAATTAAAAATAAAGTTGCATAATAATAATTTCAATTGCTAGCATAAAATTGCATAATCAAATAATTAAGACTCAGACACCAAAAAAAAAATAATTAAGACTCAGGCGTTAACTTATTTAAAACTAAATAGTGTTCTAATGGTAGGAAGAAGAAAGAAGCAAAAGGAAAAATTCGAGAAAGTAAAACTCTATAGAAATGTTCAGCATATTGCAGCAAAGCTTCTTGATTCCACTACCTCTCAATTTCACAAAGCCACCTACTAATACTAACAATATCTCCATCATCAGGACTCTTACTCCCAATGCGAATCTCTTAATTCAACTCCAACTCCAAGGTATTTCATTTCAGTTAATTCAGTTATTGATGTACTACTCCATATATGTGGATTTGACTCTAATATTTGCAAGGCAGGAACAACAATAATGAGAAGAATAAGTTAGCAAAGTTAGCAATGGTTGCCCTCCCTGCTGGGATCTTGACAGTGGGATCCGTTAATATGAATGAATCAAAGACATAATTAAGTTAACTAAAACCAGCTCAGGGCTTGGAAATTCAGACCTTATTTCAAGTGCTTGGTGGTGTGGTTCATGGCCACTATTAGCATCCGGAACCTAATAAATACAATTATGTCAAATAAATACATGTGCAGTAGATAATTTGCAATGCATGACAAATTTTAAACTTCAAAAATTACCTGTATAAAGGAATTTTCATTAAAATCCTGAGCCATAGAAGAACTTGTCGACACAAATTTGCACAAAATTTGTCTCATACAATTGATTCTCCATTACTATGACGAAAAGCATGTTCTAAAAACTCTTCTAATCCCTCTAGATATGCTTCACTAACTCTATCACATTGCATCCAATTTCTATTTCTAGAATTATCCATGACCTGTTGATAGATATTTTATATCCTAATTAAAACAAAGAAATTAAAAAATATATAAGAAAAAGAAGGGATATTTAGATGCTATTTTACACTAATTAATATAACATGTAGCTTACTTGTGTCTATGGTCTTAGCTTTAAATGCGGAATCCAATCACTTGAAACTTGAACTTCATGTATCCCATCTCTTTGACTGATCCAAACTCAACTGCCTCATATGATAAGTGACTTGCCTGTCTCCCTTGACTATATACACAAACACATGATCAAACTTCATTAAAAATACACATAAAATTAAGCTTCAATATTTAAATTTTCTTTCTCTTTTTTCCTTTTCTTTTCCGACTACCTTACTTATTTAATATATTGTTTTTGTTTTGGGAAAACAGATAGATATATATTTGACATACATATCAATCAATATCATGCATGAATAATATATAGATTCATTTGAGGAAGCAAGTTCATGATTCTAATTAAGCCATCTGCAGGCTGGAGGAGGCAGCTGCTCTGATCTGCTATTGCAACCTTTGTGTCAACCTGTTGATATGAAATTAAGAATGCTTACTGTCTTACTTTCATGTTGCTAATTAGCTGCTTTAATTTTCCAATTAATTTGGATTTAGCAAAGCAATTTGAATACATAGGAGGAATAAGCATTGCACAAAAAGAACTACCAAAGCATAGCTACGATATTTATGATGAGGTGCCTAATCATGCAAAAGTTAAATCATTAGTATACTGTATACTATTCTGGTAAGTTCTCAAGAGCCAATTAAACTTTTTTTAGAAAATGTTATAAGGAATTATATCATTTTAAAATAATTTACAGAAGATTTCTTCTTAGATTTTTTTCTTTTCTAAAAGAGAGAAAAAGAGGGGGAGAGATTATAGGAATCACACCTTGTAAGAGTTCCAACTAATTACACTAATCACATTATATGGAAAGTAAATGTAAAACAAAATCAAATTTCAAATCCAATGTATCAACACTATGCTCATTTCTTCCTACCCTTTGGAGTATTCATCAATCAACAAGTTAGCTTTGAATTAATGTCGCTCCCAAAACTA
>JASCZI010211762.1:29829-46377 GCA_036250425.1 Stylosanthes scabra | reverse complement strand
TAACATCAAAACTCCTCATAGACAAGCTCCCAAAACTACCCCTCACATCTCGAACTATGCTTCGGAATGACATTCTGCACTGGGATCCCAAAAATAGAATTATATAAGTATAGTGATGGACTATATCCGAGCACTGCGAGCATATACCTGTCAAAACCATAAAAGGAAAGTTTCAATTCAACAGTGCCACTTCCATGTATCAACATTGTTGCACCTAATGAGGATCATAAGCTCATAACAATAAATCAAAAGACACAAGTATCCAATATTTGTGAAGTCGGTTTAGTTAACAAGAAAACAAGGTTTGTTACTTGGTGATTTCCTGAGTCCTGACATTGTAAAGGATAATCCAAAAGGGCATTAACATTAACAAGATGATAAAATGGTAGCACATAGAGCAACAAAGATGCTAGAAAACTTGTCATATAGAAGTTTATTTACATATCCCTAATTCAGTTTCAAATCCCAATTGCATTTTACACAGGATAAAATACTGAGCAGAAAAGACCAATTATCCAGTATCCAGAAATATTACAAATCATCATTTTACCATCTAGTTCAGGACTTTAAAAAGAATAGAAATTAAAGAGAATCCCCCCCAACTTAATTTTCCTCTTCTCTACTTACCTAACAAGAAGCTCAAAGCTCAAAGCACAAGCAGTTTCTAATCAAGAAGAGGCAGGAGAAAAGGGTAGATGAAACAACCATGGAAAAGAGACTCACTCTTAAAACTTAACAGCTAATCCAAGCTAGAACACAAGCCACCCTTTAACTGCAAAACCATAAGAAAATGTCAGAAATTGAGTACTCAAAATTGGGGGGAAAAAACCTCAGAAAAAAAAACCACAATCTGGTTCAAGATTGAGTCATTTCCATGTCCTTCAAGCAGGAAATTTGTGGGAAAAGAACTTACAAGATCAAGAAAAACAAGTTGAGAAAACAAAGTTGCAACAAGTTGAAGTAAAACATACCCAAATTGCAGAGATCTGGTGCAGCTGAAGCACAAGCACTAGTTGCAGGAGATGAAATCTACAGCTGAATAAATTAAAAAAAAAGGTGCCCCCTTTATGCATCAGAGAGATTCAATAAAGCATAAAGATTGAACCTTTTGTGTGTGTGTTTGGTGCTAAAAAGAAGGGTAAGATTAAATTAATAAGATGCCATTGCTAAAGTCTTGTTCTCAAGACTCTTTTGCTCTTTGTGTCTCTGAGATACCCGGACTCCAAAGCCGCATTAAATCTACTTCACCAACCAAAAGTGATAAACTTTGCAACTTCAATCATTTCTTTTTTTTCATTATTATATGTTTAATCAAAAACTTCATCTCAACTTGCTTCTGTTAAAATATGTAATGTAAACATTTTATTTATTTATTAAATATTTTATTACATTACATATTTATTTATGGATTACAACTATGGACCGAAAAAGAATATATAGTAGAAAATATTATTTTGGACATTACTAGTTGGTGTCTAGCATTAAATGGCATTTGACTTTTCCATTGTCATCTGCACTTCTTCTTTAACTACCAATCATTATTACATTTTAGAATTAAATCATATATAACTTGTATGCATGAGTGTCAACTAATTAATTACTTTTTTCTTCTTCTTTTATTTATAATTTTAAATTGATTGAAAATAATAATTAATTGGTAATAATATCTATAAATTAAGTTCTAAATTATATATTGGAAAAAAAAAAAGTAAAACATATGTTTTCCCCTAACAATGCAGGGAACGGAAATATGATAAATTAATAATTCTTTGAATGTGTTGTGCTTTGAGGGCAAGATGATGAGGTGTTCTCCAACGAGTTTTGCATTTGTTATTAGTTTATTTCAGAGAAACTTGATTAATAGTTAGATTAGATGTGAACAATATAATTACTTGAAACTTACGCAACCTATTAAAAATAGAGCAAAGCCAGGATCTCTCTTGTTAAAAAGTGGCCAAATTGATTACTGTTACTGCACCATTTTTTCAGTGCAATTAATAATTAGCCTAGAAAATAAAAATATAATTTATAGATATAACAAATTTTTACGATATACACACAGTTGACACATATATAGAAAGCATGGAGAATTTGATTTGCTTGTTAAGAAAAGTGAGATACATACTAAGTATATTGCAGATGCTGTTAACCTAAACCAATTTACTATACTAGTAGTGGTGAGGGAATGAAACATACATTTTAGAAAATAATTTGATTGAAGAGTTAAAATAAATTAGAAATAAATATATGTATATGCATGTGGGGATGGATTTTATGGATCTTTTTTTTATGATAGTGATGGTTATTATCATATGTGCTGACTCATACTCATAACTCTCATTCACTCACACCATTGTTGAATCTTCTGAGAAACTGCACAACAATGTAAGTACGTATAGTACTTTCATTCATTCTTGTATTTAAAAATGGGTAGGTAAAAAGCATTTCAATAAAACTCATGTCTGAGCCCGGGTTCGAACCGGGGACCTCTAGTGTGTGAGACTAGCGTGATAACCAACTACACCACCCAGACTTTGTTAGTTAGGTTTTTGGTTTTTGTTTTGTTAAACAAGAAAGATCATCAATAAGTTATAGCCTCTGTTCCCAATGCACCATCCAATTACAATTCCCTACCCAAAACCATACATTAATAATTCAATTGCTATGGACCAATTATCTTTGTTTTTCATAGTAATATAAGCGTAGTGTAGTTTAGGACTAAGTTTCATTGCCTCATTCTCTCTCAAAAGGAAACACAACCTGCTATACTACTAATAGAGTTATGCCTTTTATTTCCCCCCATTATTATTATTATTATTATTATGAGGAGGGGGGAATTGTTGTTCATTAGAAAGGGGGTTTTGAATTTGATGATGATGAGTTTTGTTGTCCTTGTTTTGTTGTTCTTTCTGTGGAGACATAACAATCACTTGAACAGTAGCATCTCTTGTGATTTCTTCTAATAACTGAGTCTGATCTTGAATCTTGTGTTTGGTTTCTGTGCTGTTCCCCCATAGCACTGAGTATAGCCCACTCACTATCAACACTCCTCCAATCACACTATCAATATATAAAAAAGGTACCATTAATTAATTAACTTTAATTTGAAAACAATGAAATCATCAAATACCATATTATGTACATACCTTCCTAAATATAAATGCTCATTCAACAAGAAGGAAGCAGCGATTGCCACAAGCACAAGCTGCAGAGGATTGAAAATTGACCCAAATAGAGGACCTCTCTTATGTACACACCATGCAATAATATTAACAACTAGTCCAGATGCCACAATTCCCTGCAATATAATTAATAACATAAAATTCTCTGAAAATAAGAAACACTGAAAGAAGCAAAAGAGGGTATAATAATAACTTACAGCATAAGAAACAGTGAGGAGCCTGATATTCCAAGACAGCTTCCACTGGGAGGCCCAATCCCTATCAACAAACAGAGCAAAGACAGTGGATTGCAGTGCAGCCATTGAACACATTAGAGCAGTGCCAGTGTGGTGCCTTGGAAATTCTTGATTCACCTTAGCCTGAATGTTGAGCCACAATGCAAAAGAGCTGCAGCTTGCAATTGCATATGAAAAACCCAATAATTTGTTACCATTATCAGCACCGCCATGCGGATGATGCAAGAGGTTGATATGGGAAGACCAAGTATCAATTCGTATGCCTTTGTAGAAGGTCAACACCATTGCACCACTGATTCCTGTTATTGTTCCTATTACCTTGGCCTTCCCTGCTGCTGCTCCCAAGTTCAATTTTTCCAAACTATGTATATATAATTATCATGTAAGTAAGCAATAATGTTGCATTCACTTAGACGAAGATGAACGAAGGTGCATGGAGTACGTACCCGGAGGTTATGGCGATGATGAAGGTGACAGCTGGACAAAGATTGATGATGGCCAACACAAACGTTGCTGGCATCAAAGCCAATGCGGCGAAGTAAAAGTTGAGGAATAAAGTTCCTCTACATGCATAAATTACCAACATTATATTATATTATTACATACCCAAATTTGAAAAAGGTAGATAAATGAATGAAGGGATGTACATATATATATATATATATTCATACCCAAACAATCCACAAAGAAATTCCAAAAGAAGCACCCTTGGAGTAATCTTTGCTTTGTTCTTCTTATTGTTGGTGTCAAAAATGATAGCAATGGGGATAGTGAAGGCAGAAGCAAAGATGAGGCGATAAGCAGTGGCAACTCTCATGCTCATTCCATCATTAATGGCCATCTTGTACAAAATATTCACCGCCACAAATGAAATCTGCACAAACAACATTAGTATTGTTGGTTTTAACCCTTCCAACACCTTACATAACCCTTCCATCTCAATTCTCAACAGGTAATTCTGTGAACCTGCTACTATATGCTTACATTATTAGCAGTAGCACCATATATATATATATATATAGGGCATTTAATTAATCAGAACTGTTTCTAAATATTATGGTAACACTTTTAATACTAATAAATTGGATACGCACTCACATCCGCACATTTTATTCTATATTCTTATCTACCACCACTACTTATGATGAGTCGTGAACTACTAATTAACAATGCCATTGGTTAACTCATAATTCATAAATACTTATTTAATAATTAAACATTAAAGGTAATAAGGTGTGTAGTAATTCAATCAAAATAACATACTGTTAAAACATTTTATATATTCAATAAAATAATGGTAACACGTTTAATTAATTAATTTGTTATTTCAATTTGTCTATTGGCCCACAGAATTAAAAGCAGAAATTTCACATCAGAACTTGGGGCGATCATGATCATGATGCTTTATTGATTGGAAGCATATACATATACTTTTTCCTACCGTATACATGCACACAAATTCTATAGGTCAAAGATTAATTTATCGTAAATTAAAGTTTTATTTTTTTAGAATTTGTAGTTGATGTTACTGTATGTCTATATATATAAAGCAGAATTCAATTCCAGCTACACTTGCTTAATTAGAGAAAAGCTTCTTATATGCATGTATAAAGTTATAAACTGTCTAATTAAACCAATGGTTTTGGAACTTAATCAAATGCTCTATTTATATCTTGTTGGGAATTATGCATGATGCATTACGCAATAATGCAATTAAGTAGTGCTTGCTCTGTAACAAGTTATGAAATGCCATTAATTAATTATTTCCCAACTTTATTATATTTTTGTTATATGATTTATTTCAATGAGTGGATACTGGCTTCTTCCACTTTATAACTATGCAGAATTGATGCTCTTTCAAATTTGGAGTTTTCTACTCACTCATGTCAAACATTTTTCTTCCACTTATGTATTAGAGTCTCTTACAGGAAACATCGCTCTATTATTCCACTTTTATTATTATTCCTTCATTTTTTCCCCCACTAAATTAGTACTTTTATTTAGATAATTTTGCCATTTTAAATCATTCTAATAGGCATAAATCGGAACTACCAAATATATACAATTCGAAGAAATGTTACATGAATGAGTAATGTTAGGTAGCTAACGTTAGAAAGTCCATATGAAGCCCATGAATGTAATTAGGGAAATAGTGGATAGTAAAAGAGGAAAGAGAAAAAAAGGAAAAAACATATTGGCCACGTATTGGCTAACAAACTATGTGTTTCCTAAACTTTCTCTACATGAATATAGTTGGTTTGGACACGATAATATTTAAGAATTATTTACTTCTTATTTAAAATTATTTTACACACTAAATATATAAAAAGTAAATTTATAAATAGAGTAATGCTAGGGAGCCAACGTCAGAGAACTCATGAGTATAATTAGGGAAATAATAAATGGTAAAAGAAAAAAGAGAAAAGAAGGAAAATTGATATTGACTCCCTATGGACTCTTTAATATTAGTTCCCTATAGACTCTCTAATATTAACTTCCAATACTTTCTCTTATAAATATGGAACTTATATAACAAACTCAAAATACACCATTTCTCTTAACTTGTATATGTGTTTAATAATGTAGCAAAATATATATATTAAAAAATAGTTAAGCTGAATGTGATGAGGCACAGAGAAAAGAGGAGAAGCAAATTGCAATAGCACTAGCACTAGCACACATATAGTAGCTCTTAAGTTCCAACAATATAATATTGATGATTGGCAGAATTAATCCGCAAATTAAAGGTTGATGTGAAATGATGACCATTATTGACCAAATATCAATTTGTAGAAAATCGATCAACACCATTGCCCCCACCAATTCCACTTATACTATGGCCTTTTTCTGGTGTTGCTCCCAGATTCAATTTTTTTCCAAGCTCTATGAATTAAATCACAACATTAAAAAATATTATAATATTATAATTCGGGGTGCAAAAGTAGCTCTAATTTCCACTCATTTTTATCATTTCCTATGTGTGGCAATGTGGCATGACTAAGCATAGCTTTTCTGAGATATGATTTTGTCCATTTACATTTTTCCAATTAAAAGATAAATAGATCTTTACTATATCATTATATTAATTTAATTTTAATATACTAATATTATTTAATTATGAAACGTGTATCAATAAAAATAACTATTTTTTTCGGTTCCGCTATTCATACCCTTTTAGTAAATATCAAATTGACATCCGACCGTGATTGAGGCATTAACCATTTTTTTCATTTTGTGATCCGCCTATAATAATCGTATTTTTATACGAGTGTAAAGTTGGTATTTAATAAAAGAGTGTGTGGGTAGAATTATTTTTTTTTATATTGACATGTAATTATTATTAAAAAAATTAACAAAACGAATATATATAGACGTAGGTGAAAGTTGGATAAATATATGGAAATGAAGAAGAAGGATTCAAATTGGTGTGCAATGATGTTAGTTCCAAAATGAAGAAAGTACTAAGGGTGGTTAATAAGCAATTAATTAATCCCAGGTGATGGTATAATGTTTGCGTTCCGTCGCCAAAGAAATTAATTAGATGATGCATGCACTCTTTTGGTGAAATAGTATAGTCTAATTAAAATACTCTTTCATTTTTTAAACTTTTAAATTTTAAAACTTCCTGTTCTTTTACAGTAAATTTTAATATAACAAGAGAGACATACATACCTTTCTAAACAAGTAATTAATAAATATTAGAAAACTAATTTTTCACTAAAACTATGAACACATTAATTATATTTTCGATAATAATAGTGATAATAATATTGAAGGTGATGATAATGATCCACAGAATAATAATAATAATAAATTTGAGAATTAACTTATGAAAAATAATATTTTTTGTTTAGTTTGATGATGAATACATCTATGAATTAATGTGTGAGTAGGGCATGCAATATAATATTTATTTTTAATACATTTAATTATTTTTATAAAACTAAAAATATATTTATTTATTCTCTAAAATTGCATTTATTTATAAATAATAGATACCGAGTCATAAAATTATGTTTAGAAAATAAAATATAGACAAAAATATTGTGTCATGATATTGAATATATTTCGTATTTTTCTAAATATGAAGGACATATAAATAATAATAGAATACTTAAATTATTTTTTCATTTGTAACTTTTATTATCCCTAGTTAGTTCCTGTCAATTTTTTATATTTATATTTATATTTTTTTAATCATGATAATTTTTTTCTAAATTTAATGAGAAGAAAAAATAAGTTAAAGAATGATAATTTTTTATGTATAATTTGTTCTATCTTTGCGCTAATGTTATGTTTTATTTTAGGGATTAACAAACGTGTGTCTTTAGGACACATGATAAAATTATAAATTAAAAAAAATTATTTTAAATATAATAATTTAAAATTTTAAAGTATTTATTTTACATTTATCAAACTTATTAAACATTTAAAATCTTTTATTAATAGTAAACTTGTCATGTATGGTTAAAGTATACGTAGTTAAAACTTTTATTTTATTCTCCTAACCGATACATCTTAATTAAGATATATTATGAGGAGGGGGGAATTGTTGTTCATTAGAAAGGGGGTTTTGAATTTGATGATGATGAGTTTTGTTGTCCTTGTTTTGTTGTTCTTTCTGCGGAGACATAACAATCACTTGAACAGTAGCATCTCTTGTGATTTCTTCTAATAACTGAGTCTGATCTTGAATCTTGTGTTTGGTTTCTGTGCTGTTCCCCCATAGCACTGAGTATAGCCCACTCACTATCAACACTCCTCCAATCACACTATCAATATCAAAGCTACCATTTATTATTAATTCACTTTGAAAACAATGAAATCATCAAATACGATATTATGTACATACCTTCCTAAATATAAATGCTCATCCAACGTGAAGGAAGCAGCGATAGCCACAAGCACAAGCTGTAGAGGATTGAAAATACACCCAAATAAAGGGCCTCTCATATGTACACACCATGCAATAATATTAATCACAATTCCAGACGCCACAATTCCCTGCAATATTATATTATAACATAAAATAATTCTCTAAAAATAAGAAACAAAAGAGGGTATATAATAATAATAATAATAACTTACAGCATAAGAAACAGTGAGGAGCCTGATATTCCAAGACAGCTTCCATTGGGAGGCCCAATCCCTATCAACAAACAGAGCAAAGACAGTGGATTGTAGTGCAGCCATTGAGCACATTAGAGCAGTGCCAGTGTAGTGCCTTGGAAATTCTTGATTCACCTTAGCCTGAATGTTGAGCCACAATGCATAAGAGCAGCAGCTTGCAATTGCATACGAAAAACCCAATAATTTGTTACCATTATGAACGCCGCCATGTGGGTGATGCAAGAGGTTGATCCGGGAATAAGAAGACCAAACATCAATTTGTATGCCTTTGTAGAAGGTCAACACCATTGCACCACTTATTCCTGTTACTGTTCCTATTACCTTGGCCTTCCCTGCTGCGGCTCCCAAGTTCAATTTTTCCAAACTGTATATGCATATATAATTGATTAAATCTATGTGTATCATTATACACATATATGTACACATCATTTAACAACACAGAAAAATATTAATATTAGTACAGAAATTTATATTTTTCTGTGTTAATGTTTACATTTTTCTGTGGTACTAAATGATGTGTATAGGTGTGTACAATGATACATGTACTTTATAATTATCATGTAAATCAGTAAATGTAAGTAAGCAACGTTGCATAACGTACCCCGTGGTTATGGCTATGATGAAGGTGAGAGCCGGAGAAAGATTAACGATGGCCAACACAAACGTTGCTGGCATCAAAGGCATTGCCGCAAAATAAAAGTTGAGACATAAAGTTCCTCTGCATATATAAACCAACATTGATGAGAATGAATAATGGCCCAAATTTGAAGGTGAATGAATGAAGGAATGAATTAATTAATACCCAAACAATGCACAAAGAAATTCCAGAAGAAGCACTCTAGGAGTAATCTTTGCTTTATTCTTCTTATTCTTTCTGTCAAAAATGATAGCAACAGGGATGGCGAAGACAGATGCAAAGATGAGGCGATAAGCAGTGGCAACTCTCATGTTCATTCCGTCATTGATGGCCATCTTGTACAAAATATTCACAGCCGCAAGTGCTATCTGCGCAGACACCATTAGTATTATTGGCTTCAACCCTTGGAACAACTTACATAACCCTTCCATCATCAACTTCCTTCAACAATAATAATATTAATATTATGGATCAATTAATCAATTAACTTGATTCTCTAAACCTGCTATATAGCAGCATATTTATACATGGAGATTTAATTAACAACTTAACAACCGTTTCTAAATGTGTTGTGCGTATGCTCACATAGTTTCCTTTAATAATTATAGCTATATATATATTATTCTAACATTATATATTATTGGATGGATACACACTCATCATGTGTGTGGGGCTGAAATAAAATTTTCGTGAAAATAACGATGATTAACATTTCACATCCACACATTTTTAACATTTATGGAATTCTAGTAACTAACTTGATTTAATTTATTCTATATATATTTTATCTACCACGCACCACTATATATACTACTCATGACTCATGAACTACTAATTAACTTGGCCAATAAGTCTTTCCCGATGGCTATGCTTTAGTATTAGTAGTGCTCCAAAATTATCAATAATCAAATAATTAATAATTAGACATACGTATATAAAAGGAAAGGTGGTAATTCAATCAAAATAACATACATATATACTAAAACATTCTAGATATTCAATTAAAATAATATATAGTAGTGGTGGTAGTAAGACGTTCGTTTAACAGAAAGCAGAACTTGGAGCGACGATGACGATGGTTTACTGATTGGGAGAATATATATCCCATATTCTTCAACTCATGATACATATATATATTCTTCAACCTATAGATGCCAAGCTTCTTATTATATCTTGTTGGGAATTATGCATCATGCGTTACGCAATAATGCAAGTGCTATATAACATACAAGTTATTATATTATTATTTATATTTCAATGAGTAGTGGATGAGTCTACAAAATAATGGCTTCTTACTCACTTTAAATTACTATATATGCACAATTTATGCTCTTCCAAATTTGGACTTTTCTGCTCACTCATGTCAAACATTTTTCTTCCACTTTCGTATTACACTCTCTTTCAGGATCGGAAGGAAACAACACTAACGCTCTTCTATTATTCTACTTTATTTTATTTTTTATTCTTTCCTTCATCCCTAATAAAATTTTGGATTGGAGTCTCTTTTAACATATTTTTTGTTTAAAAAAAAATAATTATATTAAATAATAGTACTTTTATTTATATAATTTTTTCATTTTAAATTATTTTTACACATCTCTCATCTCTCTAATAGCTAGGCATAACTGGGAGAGCTTATTTGGTTACGTGCATGAATAGTTGGTTTTGACACGATAATATTTTGACAATTGCATAAGGATAATGTAATAGCAAGGTATTGTATATGTATATAATAATTTCATGACAGTATATAATACGTTTTAAGAAGTAAAATTATTTTACACAATAGATATATATGTAAAAATTAAATTTATATATAAATATAATACGTGTATAACAAACTCAAAATACACCGTTGTGTCTTAACTTGTATGTGTTTAATCTAGCGAAAATATATGCAATAAAAATTAAGAAATATAGTTAACCTGAATGTGATGAGCCACATAGATCGAGACAGAAAGAGATAGCAAATTGCAATAGAACTCTGGGAGTAATTGATTGGCAGAATTAATCAGCTTAATGTGGTTCTAACGTGGATACATGCAAATCAAGAGCAGTAATAGGTTGATGTGAAATGATGACCAAATAAATATCATCAATTTGTAGAAAATCAACGCCATTGCCCCACCAATTCCACTTATAGTTCCTAACACTTTGGCTTTTTTTTATGCTGTTGCTCCCATATTCAATTCTTTTTCCAAGCTCTACAGCAATGGTCGTGGATTAAATAATCAAATTAAATAAATATTATAATATTATAATTGGGTGTGCAAAAGTAGCTTTAATTTCCACTCATTTTTATCGTTTTCTATGTATATGGCATGAGCATTTTGTTTGTTATACAATCGTATTAGTTTAACAATTAATTTAGGTGTACACACATGAATTTATATATACAACGAACATATTTTTATAGTTGATACGAACATGTTTTAAAACATATTCGTTTGCTTTCAAATTCTCTGTTTGTTCTAATACTAATATTATGTTCGTGCTCACTTAGTTTAATTTAGTTGGAGAAAAGAGGTGTACATATAATTTAATTTTAATAAACTATTATTATAAATACGTTTTTCGCAATTATGTAACATGTATCAATTAAAATAACTATTTTTTTTTTATAGTGACACATAAATTATATATTATTATAAGAAAATATAATGGATGTAATTGGGTGGATTGTGTGGAAGTTGGATAAATATATGGAAATGAAGAAGAATGATTCAAATTGGTGAGCAATGTTAGTTCCAAAATGAAGATAGTAGTACGCGTGGTTAATTAAGTAATTAATTAATTAATCCCAGCTGATGGTTTAATGTTTATGTCTTTACGTACTCCATCGTCGCTGAAGAAAGACGAAGCATGCACAGCACCCTTGTTTCAATTTGAATGCAAGATATTCAATCTAAAAATATCACGAATTTAATTAAATAAATAGAAAACACTTATTTAATAATGTGTTTATTTTTAAACTATCATCTTCCTAAAATAAAATACGTATTCATACGAATAGTCTTACCGTACAATAATTTACATACATTATATTAATAAAATATAAATACTATGGCAGCGACTATATATATATATAAGATAATGTTATGTATGTGGTTAGCAGCTAATAATTTGAAAATGGCGTATTAACAGTGATTTATTTCTTATATATTATATATGATAATGTATTTGCGGTGACCTAACTAACAAGAACGTCAACAGCTTCAGAAGTAGACCCTTTATTGTTATTGTTATTGATTTGTAAGGATACTAATTCCATCTTCTTCTCTTCAATCTCTTTGCTCTTTCCCCATAGCACTGTGTACAGCCCAATCACTATCACCACTGCTCCAACCACACTGCACATACAATAATAATGCAATTAATTAATTAAATACCAACTAACCTAACAATATGTACCTACATATATACGTACCTTCCTAAATATAAATTCTCATTGAGAATCAAAGAAGCAACGATAGCGACGAGCACAAGTTGTAGAGGATTGAAAATAGACGCAAACAGAGGCCCTCTCTTTTCAATGCACCACGCAATAATAATAACCACTATTCCTGAAGCTACAATTCCCTGTTAATTATTAAATCCAATTTCATTAATTAATTAATTAATTAATCATATATATAGATGTATGTTACATTGTTACGTACCGCATAAGCCACAGTGAGAAGCCTTATATTCCAAGCGAGACGCCACTGGCTCCAATCTCTATCAAGAAAGAGAGCAAAAACAGTGGCTTGAATTGCACCCATTGTGGACATGAATGCTGTCCCTGTCAGATGGCTCGGGTATTCTTTCGTATTCATTTTACCCTGAATGTTGAGCCACAAAGAAAAAGAGCAGCAGCTTGCTATGGCATAAGTCAGACCCAAGAATTTGTTGTCATATTCACCATGACCATGTGGTGGTGTGTGATTTGAATGCAAGAGATCTATGTGTGTTGACCAAATATCAATTTTAACTCCCCTGAAGAAGCTTAACACCATTGCCCCTGTAATTCCAGTTAATGTTCCTATCACCTTTGCTTTTCCTGCTGCTGATCCCAACTTTAATTTTTCCAGACTACAACAAATTAAACATAATAACTAAATTAATTTAATTTAACTTCTTTCAGTGAAATGTTAATTGCTACATCAGTACTATTTTGCATGTGTGAGTCCAATGCATGTGCTCCACTACTTTATTATTACTGCCATATATGTATATTTTTGCATTGTCAAAAACTACTTTTGAATTATTAAGTAGCTTTATTAGTTTCCAATAAATTCTTTTGTTGTAAAAGTAGATCCACGAAATGCATTTAAATTTTCGAGATGTACAGAATAATAAACTTTACAATCTTTTTTTTGAAGAACTTTTCATAAGAATTTCAACTTCGAATATTAGTAAAACTTGTCCAATATTTACTAAACTAGCTTTTTGCATTGGTGTCTACTCATATAAAGATTTTAAGTGAGTAAAAAATACAAAGAAAAAAGAGTAAATTGAATGAGAATCATGTGTGTTTTATTGTTTTTAATTAAATAAAATATTATTTTATTATCAAATAAGTCTTTATTCTATTCTAAATTATACATTCAGTATGTGAGTGATGATTTTTGCATTTGTGTTAAAAAATGTTAACCTCGCAGCCAACATTTATAATTTTATAAATACATAGGAAAAAAATTTAAAACTCTTAAAATCAAGAATATCCAAAACTTAATTAAAAGAAACATATGAAAGTCTAAATTAATTTAAAATGACTATACTAAACTTGTTTTAGAGCTTATATATATATAGTATTGTCTGAAATTTGCTAATATGATTCTCATGTATACGTTGTTGTTTTCTTAATAAGAAATTTTATTTGTTGATATCAAATGTAAATTCTTAGCATTATGGATAGAATATTTTTGGTTGTCACATGGATGCACAACAGCACAGTAAATGAAGAAAATATACAAAATGTGTTGATGTATAACATTGTATGTTTATAAATATAGGTATGATAAATTTATAATAATTAAGGTGGTAAGCATATATATAGTAGTAGTACACACCGGAAGATTATGGCCATAAGGAAGGTGACAGCCGGAGAAAGGTTGTTGATGGCCAGCATGAACGTCGCCGGCAACAGAGACAGGGCAGCAAAATAAAGGTTCAGAAATAAACTTCCCCTGCATCCATGCAATATAAATATATAATGCACCATGCATGCATGAACATGATAATTAATATAATTAAGGTTAATTATTATACCCGAAAAATCCACAAAGAGATTCCATGAAAAGCAGCCTGAGAGTGATTCTTGGCGGGTTGTTCCAATCAAAGAAGAGAGCAAGTGGGAGTGTAAAGGCAGATGCAAATATGAGACGGTAAGCAGAAGCCACTGTCATGCTCATTCCATCAAATATAGCAAGCTTATACAATATGTTCAGCACAGCATATAATATCTGTAGTAACACCATTAGTAACACTGGTTTCAACCCTTCCATCTCCCTCCTACTTATTACTCTTTTTAATTTCCTTCTCTTCAAACTTCAAACTTCAAACAAACATATATATATGGAGCTACTGAGAGCACCTCTATCTTATATATATATATTCTTTATAATAATAATATTCTAATTTTCCAAACACTACTGCTTTTCACTACTACTTTATTCATTTGTGCTTTTCTAGACACGCACTACTAGAAAGCATCATCACTTTATTATCATCGAATTTTAAGAATCTTTCAAAGTAAAATATTTTAAATAAATAACCTAGTGTATGTGTTCACTGAACTTATTGCTCTTTAGTTATAATTATTTAGTTAGTTAGGCGAAGAGGTGTTGCAGTTTCTAAGCTTACAAAGTGATTATTTCAATTGAAATAATGACGTGTAACAATAATAAATACTAAATAATTAAACAATTGATTTATTATTATTTGTAGTAGAGTAGATGACTAAAGCAAATTAAATGACCAAAATTTAACATCCACAAACTGATACAAATTAAGTTTGGGCACGCCTCGCCAATTAAACCTTCCTTCCCCTTTGCACTTGATTATTAGTGGAATTACGCATTGGACTACACTAGGATATATACTTTAATTTAACAAAACCCTATTTAATTAGTAGTAATCTCCAACCCCCAATGGATCAGATTATAAATAAAGCAATGAATTGATGGCCAGTACGCAGCTACTGAAAATTAGAATGGAGGACATATATATATCTTGAGGTACAAGTTGCTTTCATGTAAAATTGATATATAAAAACTATTAAATGATTTGATATGTTTGATTAATTTTTCATCGATTTTAAGTATAAACTTTACATATGTCTTCAGATGAGTTTTCATCATATCTCTATTCCTTGGAATTAACTGAGAACTGAACAAAGGGAAAGAATAAAATGAGAATAAGATCAAACCGTCACGTAGAGTCACTAAAGGCATACCATTAATTTCTTTGTTTGTCCTTAAATATATATTAGGCTATAAAAGTAAAACTTAAACTTCCTATATATGGATATAGAATAAAACTAGTGATCAATGCTTAAATGCTTGTCATTAATGTCACTTCATCTGAAGGGTATGTTTCTGTGCAAGCCTGCAAGGTTTAGGTGAGTGGCTGAGTGGGCTTGGCTTGGATATCAGATTGGATGCTGATGCCATGATGAACTAGAATATATAATATGGAAAGAAAAATGTGAAATGTCAACTTTTTATATGATTTAATTTAACTTAGATAATGGATTTAACAGTAATAATGGTTCCACTTGTCTGATTGTATATACAGAATTGATGCTCTTCCAAATTAAAGTTGGAGTTTTGTTACTTATGTCAAACTTGTGTGATGACAGAAGCAACTTCCCTTCATTTTCTTTCTTTCTCTGTTTCCCCCACTTCCTGATGATTGGAGGATATTTTAGCATATTCTTCAGTGAAAACAGGTTGGAATCTTTTCTAAAATCAGGTGATAGTGTGTGTGGTTGAGAGTAAAGACTAAAGAGTTTATCCTTCTTTAACTAAGTGTTGATAATTTGGTCCTTAAAAGTTAAAACTGTTTCATTGCATTATGGTTATAATGTTATATGCTCAATAATGTTCACCTTTGCTCTGAGTCTCTAGATACTGTCATGATCTGTAGTGGTGGACATGAAAATAACTTCAGCAGTGGTTGAAGATTCTCTGGTAATCTTTTATGGAACCAAGCGATTCATTTCTTCGCTCTTACCCCACCACAAGCCACACTCCATTTACACGAAACTTGCAAACATAAAAACGGTAACAATGGTGCATACAAGAAACATGTTAGTACACAATCTCATACAGCAACCGGTGATAGGAGTCACTGCTCCATTGCGCAAAATGCAGACATTATA
>JASCZI010211762.1:13997-29652 GCA_036250425.1 Stylosanthes scabra | reverse complement strand
CCCCCCCCCCCCCCCCCCCCCACCCCCAACCCCCAAAAAAAAAAAAACTTCTTGTATGTCAACGGAGCTTAGTATAAAATTAAATTAAATTCAGCGCACGATCATAATGTAATGTGAAATGAGTAGGATTAAAATTTAGGCAATTGATTTGCTTTGACAAAATTGTATGCCCTTGTTACCATATGAGACAAAGATGCTACATTTCACATCCAGTTTGTATTGCGCTGAATCATAATTATAGTTAGCAACAACGCTGCTTTTACTTTCTAGCTTTGCATATTGCTGCTACAAACACTACCATGGCGTGGACATGGCTAGTTCCCACATCAGACCTCAGATGCGAGTGTCAGAAAGTAATTCAATCCGACAGTAAGCTCTACAATCAACACCCTACTTATTGAAAAAATAATTCAAGACAGAATACATCCCTTCAGAATCTAAAATAATTTTGCATAATGTTCTTATTAATCATAGTCTAAGCTCAACATGATTTCAAAATTTCACATTAAACACAATGATAACTGTAGGGGCATAAAGTCCGGGTAGTTTTGTTATTTGTGAATGATGTAAAACCGGAGGTGTTGATAAAACACCAGGAAAAAAATTTCCCTCGTTACTTCAGTTTGGGGAATAGCTTTGGCGCAACCTGCATTGCAGCATCATGATTTATTACTGGTATTCAGACATAACAAAATGATTCAATGGTTTATCACTTCTTTGCATTATAAACCGTAATACTTACACATTTATCAATACATGACCAGTAATCAAAATATTGTCCAGTGCAGTGTTTGTGACCGGAATCATCGCCCTCAATCCTCTTGATACATGCCTGTAGCAAGTTGGAGAATTACTTTTCTCTACTAATCAACATTACAAGTTTACAACTGAAGAACACAAACATATGGCACGCAGAATGAAAGAATGGTAGCATCTCTTCTTTGTTTTTAAATTGAGTGAATACCTAGCTCGGCCGCTAACAATTACTCCTGAGGGACTTCGAGACCCCTAATAAAAGAATGACCATTTCCGGCCAGGTTTTTTAATTTGTGAGATTTTCCGGTCCCTGATTTTTACACCGTTCGGAAAGTCTTATGGAGTAAAAGAACAAGGGCTGAAAAGTCTCACGGCGTAAAAGTTTATAACCAACTCACATCATCCATATAAGAAGGCAGAACCTAATGTATAAAATATAAAGCATATCATTTCTGTGGACTGCAATAAAGAGAAAAAAAAAAAAGGGAGGGTAGTGACTCGAGGGGAAATTCCCTCAACTAGAATTCATTTAACATGAAAATTAAGCCTAATTTAACCTAATTTTATGTTTTGCTATGTTAGCACTCCCAATTTGTCCTAAATCTTTGAATGTATCTGCCATTCCACAATCCATATTGTAGAAAAAGCAACATAAATAAAGGAATCCATGGCAAACACCTATTTCTAAACCTGAGAAATAAAGGAAGCTTGTATTGATGAACGTAACGACGTTCAAGTATTATGATATAACTATGAGAGATAGTTTGAAAAGTATACCTGGTATTCAAGTAATGGTTTGACACACTTTGGTTTGCAAGAGTCTTCGAGATATTTCTTAGGATCAACGGGTTCGTCGTCAGCCCTAAGTGCAAGTCAATATACAAATATGAATAAACAGAAAAAAAGCAATGGAAATTGGCAATTGAACTCTAGTAATAGTATCGAACAATGAACAGCAAATAAATATAGGATCAATCATTGAAAGAAATTAAAGAATCCATGAGCATGAATCAGGGAAGAAGCGTAGCAGTGAAATCAAGTAGAAAGAGAACAGATCTGATCGCGATAGTTACATTGCAGTTAGCGTTGGGAGCAGAGAGAGAGAGAGAGAGAGAGAGAGTGGTTAGGGCGATGCAAAGGGAGGGAGGGAGAGAGAGAGAGAGAGAGAGAGAGAGAAGAGAGGAGTGGTTCACTTCTTGGGTTTGATGGGGGGCCATGTGTTTCGGATCCAACTCCTTTGAACCTGTCAACGTTCTTCCATCTGGGTTCGTTTTTTCTGCTCTTCTCTAATTTCTTTTCATGAAACCTTAATGGGCTTTCTTGATATTTCTTTTACCATGGACAAAAACAAGAGACCTCTTAAAGAAAAAAGAGATTTGATGGCGTAACAAAAAACAATAATGCGACAATAAATGAAGATCATTAAGTGAACAAAAAAAAGCCCGAAGATGATTGAATAATTTGATATAGTTTTTTTAACTTGTCATCTTTATAAATAATCACCTTTTAATAAAAACTTCTAAATAGTTCTGTAATGTTAGAAATTATTTATACAGACAAAAAATATGTAATTTCACCAGCTAAGTTTTTTGTCACTTCAATATGACTTCAATCTGCCCGGGCTTATATATATAATAATAATATATTGGTATGAAATCTACCTCTTCTTCAAAATGAAAAGCTATAGTTACCTTCCAATAGATCAAAGAAATATATATCATAATTATTTATTTAAGAGTCAACCACCATTATAGTTGAGATATTTTTTACATAATTAAGGTGTATTTTTCTATTAACAAAATTAAGAGTAATTTTTGTTAATTCTTGAAATTTTCAAAAGCAATATTAGTATTAGTGGATTATTTTTTATTTAACATTTATGATTATACAATTTAATTTATTAAAAATAACAATAAATTGATATAATTTAATAAATTTAGGATTTTAATTTTCCATTCTTTTAATAAAACAAATGATTAAAATCCTAATTTGGTTTGATTCTTAAACGTATAACATAAGCAATAAATTGAAGCAAACAAGATCAGAATATTTTTTGTTTGAATTAACTTTTAATTTAATCAATTCAGTCGTTAATAAGGAAATGATTGGTTGATTGAAAAGAATGAGAGGCCATTGTTTTTTAAAAAAGTTGCAATTGTGCTGATAGAGTGAGAAGAAAGGCTAAATAGGCAAAGGAATAAAAAAGGAAGGGCAACCGTTGGCCTCCTCAAAATATTGCTGGCTATTAGGAACAAGACAATCCAAAAACCACCCTTTATAAACTACTTTGGGATATCAACTAATATTTCATTCTTTTTTGGCTTCTTCCTATTGCCTTCTTAGTGTTCTTTCTCTCATAATTAACCAAGGGGGGAGATAGAACCACCAAGGAGGTATAGTAATAATAATCATAATTAACTTGTTTGTTTCTTCATCATATTCTCTCTTTCTCTCTCTCAAAGAAAACCAAAAACAAGAATTAATATTAGTAGTAGTAATAATAATTAAAGATGGGTAACTGTGGTGCCAAGCCTAAGACCAACGAAGGTCTTGAGCCAATTGAAGAGGAGCCTGCTGTGATGATGAACCAGGAGGAGGAGCAGCAGAACAATAAGGGCAAGGATAAGGTTCAAGAACAAAATAATGTTGACACCACTAATAATAATAATACGTTATTATTAGAGGAGATACCCCAAAATGATGCCTCTTCTGATGACAAGTCCCTTCTTAATAACTTCATCGATGAGGTACTTATTTTGCATTTTTAATTTCATATTTTGCTCTACAATTTAACTTAAATATAGAATTAATTTTTATTTATTGTATATTGTATATTGATTGGCAGAAGAAGGAGGAGGCAGCAAAGTGGGAGGGAGCAGAGACAGAGGCAGAGGTGGTAAAGTTAGAGGTTGTAGAGCCAGGGAGTTAAAGGTTATTCAAGAACAGGTTCCCAGCAAAGAAGAGGCAAAGATTGAAACCTATTAGATACATAGATAGCTAATTAAGAACATGCACACCCTTTATTACATTAACTGTAGAGTTGGTTTTGATGCATGTTTTTAGCTAATTAATAGACTAGATTTTGGATTTGCTGATTTGATATAGTAGCTTGCTTGGGGAAGGATTATTTTCCTCTTCATACTAAAAGCAAGTGTATGTTACGAAAGATTACGATTTACAATTGAGGTGCCAATGTGTGATTATATTTTCTTTTAATTTATAAGAGTAGTATTTGCTAATCATAATCATAAAGTGCTATATATAGTACCTGTTAGAGGTGATGTATTGCTGGATGCTGTTATTTTTGTTTTGACGAATCATGGCATGTGTTTTGCATTGTTTGTGCAGTGTTGTTTGACTTGCTTCTTCTTGTTAAGACTTATGAGTGATCAACTGTGAAACAAAGTAAAACTACAAGGAAAGAACATTTACTCATGAGTAAACTTTGCAAAACTGTATGTTATGTGTGTGTGATTCTCATTCCAAGAAAATGTCATAATTTCTTTTTGTTAAAATAGTATAAAAAAATTATTATTTCATTTCAAAAAGTTTATTATTTAGTAATTTTTAAATCAGTGTATATTTTATTTGACTGACTGTACAAGTGTCAACGCTTACTTATACTTTTATGTCTTTATATATTATTTATTTATTTTTTTAAAAATATATCTATAATAATTTTTCTTTTTAATTTTAACATCACCTTATTGGACTTCCAATAGATTAATGATTAAACAAATCTGATTTTATTTAAATATGATTTAAAGTATGTACCAAATTAAATAAAAAATAAGATGAAAGAAACAAATCTATCTTAAAAAGCAATTCTGCTATAAAACAAATAAACTTTAATTGATCAATTCCAATGTAACTACATTTCTTGATTGTTGCTTTCAATACCATAAATAATTAAACACAAATTAAAGAAACATATCATACAAGAACAACTCTATAAGTAACTTCTCCATTTTAGGTATTTTGGTGAGCTCTGAACGATAAAAAAAAAATTCTATAAGTAACTTTCTTGCTATAGCTACAATGTTACAATGACCAGTAATTAAGTCCATTAGAATTACTAGGTACTCTAGTATTATAAATAAGAAGTTATATCATTGTATTGAGTAGACAGTAGACAAATTATAATTATTAAACCTTATAGAATACATAATAATATAATGACATAGGTTCCTATTTATAATATTAGAATACTTAGTAATCCTAATGAGCTCATCATAACATACAAAATACCAAGTAGCAGCACAATATCTGAATGTGAGTCCTAGTTTATCACCTATGCAAAGCACAAAAGCAATTGTTGATGCCAACATCAGAAGCTATACAACGAGGCTGAGATTTCCCTTCTCGGAACCAAAGAGCACGATTTTGCACAAGCTCTTCAACAAAATCATCAAGCTTGGTTATGGTGACACTTGGCATGACCACAACATGTGCTATGTTTCCCTGGCACGCCAACTGCCACTTCCTCACGAAGTCCTCATCATGGGGACGCTCAAACACCACCGTGCTGCTGAGGTCGTTCAGCATTGCTCCGATCCCGACCTCCACAAGGCGGTCTTTCAAGTAGTGTGCGTTCCTCAAGCATTTCTGAACGTCTTTCCGGAATCCACTATATCCTTTTCTGTTTAGAGTGTACCATAGGAACAGTGCCGCGTGACCGTTGCGGCTACCCATGATTTTTGCATCTCTTGAAGCAAGGTACTCTACATTCCTTGACAGCATGTTCACGTGTTCCAATCTAGTTATCACCACCCCACATGGCATCGGGCACCCCACGAATTTGTGTCCTGATACACTCACACTTCCAATTGGCTTCTTGAAACTCAATTTCGGAGCCTGTCCATGTAAAAATATCTTTATGTAAAGATGATAACATGTATTATTTCAAGCAATTTATGGTGATTTGGTTTGCGTTTTCAATCTTCTCGTTTTCTTTTTTTTTCTTGGCAAAATCCAGAAAACAGAAAATACAAAAAATAAAAAAAACAAACAAAGTCACGCCAAATCCAAAGACTTACATGTTTAACAAAAGGTAGCATGAGACCAAACAAAGCCCCATCACAATGGATATAGAATCTGTCATGGGAGAATCCTGCTTCTTCAAGTTTCTTTATAACCAAATCAAGATCATCCACAGCTCCTTTCACAGTTGTACCTGCAAATTAACTTAAACATGAGAGCAAGAACGTAACAAGAAGCAAAGGAAAGAGAAGAGAAGAGATTAAGTATTACCTATGTTAACATTAACAATAGCAGGCTTATCCTTGTTAGAAAGAAGCTTGGCCTTAAAATCATTGCAATCAATGTGGCCAGAGGGAAGAGTGTTGACCTTGACACAATCCATTCTATACATTCGTGCAGCCTTGAAAACAGAGTAGTGTGATTCCTGAGAGGCATACAAGATGCCATCAGGGAACACCTCCCTGCCAAGAAGGATTCCATGGAGGTTACCTTCAGTGCCACAGTTAGTTATGTATCCCCAGTAATGGTTCTTTTCCAGTTCCCACAAGCTTGCAAACCAGTCCAAAACACCAACCTCGAACTGCCTGGAGTGGACCCCATAGTTGCTCTCAATAAAGGGGTCTCCAAGGTTGTTTATGGAGAAGTGCTGAAGCTCACACAGAGCATCGTAGTCGAAATCCAAATTGTACGGATAACCTGAAACAATATAGTTCATAAAAAATCAAACTATTATGTCATTTTAATTAAATTGCGGTTGCAGTGGATGAAATTCAAATTGATACCTAAATGGAAATTGGTTTTTTGTGCGAGGGTTTTTTTGTACTTGGCTAAAACACTAGCCATATAAGCTTCCCTTTCTCCTGTAACGTCATCATCGGGATCTGGTTCAGTGATTTCAAGGGATAAAGTATGCATATCTCTTCCCAGAACTATCTCCTGAGTCTCATTGACAACAATGTCATCAATGTTATTGTCTTCTCCCAGGATGAAGGGAACTGATGGGTGATGAACTAGTTCTTTGATCAACGTAGTAGGATTGAAATCCTCGGGTAGCCATCCCACTGCACCATTAATGCCTGAATCAATGGTACCCAAAACATCAACACTTGCTGCCATTTTTGCACACTAACTAAAATAATTACCTCTGAAGCAGTGATCAAATAAATTTAATGGAATGGAGTGGGGTTTGTGAGAAATGAGAAATATAATGAGAAATGAGGGGGCATGCATGATGGCTCTTAATTATTTATAGTGGCTATAAGAAGCAGATATTCCTGTGTGAATGCAACGTAACACAGTGTTAGAATTTCAATATTGTGCAATAATTAAATGTATGCGACCAATTATTGACCCTACACACACGTTATTAGAGTTAGATTATCTGGGGGAGTTTGCATTCACACCAGATATTTTAAAATCTATATATTTACTTCACTCAGATTCAGTTGTCACGATCGACAAAACCCGAGAGATAAATTCTAAAACTATTTATTACGTAATTGTTTGCCTTAGCTCATGCAGGATCATATATGATGATGGCTCAATCGTATGCATTATGTAATAATAATAATAATAATAATGGGTTATTGGGTTAGTTCATATAATTAAGAGACGTGGGGCACCCAGCCATGTGATTCTTATGCATGCTTGAATCTTATTGTAGGCTCCATTATCATCTTTTATGAGAATATCTTAAATATATTATTTGTTTAATTATTTAACCACCACTTCATGTGATTCACATGTAAATTGTAATAGTAATTATTAACAACCCATTAGCCGCTTAATTTCATCGTAACTTCCTTTTAGCTAGGGTCGTCTGGGGTAATAATATTTGCTTTGCTCTAATCACGGGTTTAAAAATTATATAGAAACAAATTAAAGTGAATGCTACATTGTTAGTAGCAAGAAAATGTCAATTTTTATTATAGTAATATCCAACTGTTCATTATTATCCAAATGATGGAAATGTCAATAATATATAGTACACGATATGCGTGCATGCCTTAAGTAATTATAAAAATTGGTTTTTTATATAGATCGATCATTCCAAATCTCATTTTAATTTTTAAATGAAGCCACGCTTCAGTTCAATTCTATCTGCGTATAACTCAAGTAATCGAAGGAGCAAATTATGGTAAACTCTTTCTTTAAAAGATTGATGATATATATATATGCACGCGGTGGGCTACGTAGAATAATAACATTCAAAATTAAACTATTCTTTTCTCAAAACAGTATTCTTCTTTATTACTTCTTTCTTTATTGTCGGGGAAAAAAACAATACTCTTTTTTTTTTAACAGTCATTAATGGGGTGAAACCAACTTATAGAATCTTAATTATTAAACTCGATCTCTTTTCAACTAATTATTATATATTGTTTGTATACCATGCATCTTGGTAGCATTTCATCACGTGTTAATAATTAATTTATCAATTTCTTTCTATATATTTACTGGTAGGTGATGGTGGATCAAGATTCAAGAATGTGGTACTAGTTACACTAGACTAGATAGGGTTGTATGCATATAAATATAATCAATTATTTTGAAATTATATATCGCAGGGCACACTGCACGTTCGCCACACAAAATGTTATATCTTAAAACATCAGGACAAGAAGAAGATACCTATATAGTTAATTAGGTGGATAATACAGTTGTTGATTAATTAAGTATGTAGATAACTTTAATTATTAAAACGACTTGTACCTATCCAATGTTTTACGTCTAATCTTATGAAAATAATCTGGCAGTTTTTCTCTCACTACTGACCATCTTATCCACCCACGTCTTGCTACTCGTTATTTGACAATATATATATATATGGGGTATGCTTTGGGGGTGTGTCTTAATATTGATTAAGAAAATACTGTATTGCTTACACGAAAGGTTTTAAATAACAAGTTTACAATAGTCGTCACATGAATAATGTGCCTAATTAAGCAATAATATACTCTGAAATCCAAATGATATAGATTTCTGTCTGGAATATATGAAATTACAAAACGTTACGTTCCAATATAACAGGATTGTCGCAGTTAGTTTAGATCAAGCATGCCTTCAACTTCAAGCTAAATGATTTTGCGCAAGATGCTAGTCTTGAACCCGGTCCTCCGCATTGGAAACCAAGCTCCTTGCCATCAGGCTACCATGAGACCGGCAATGGGCTGAGTCTTCTCTACTTTGTTTCAACCTTATGGGCCTAAATGAGGTGGTGGCTTAAACTGAACGGTTCTGGCTAATTTGACCCAATCCACTATAACACTCATAATTTAACTACAAGCAAGGATCTTTAATCAACCCTTAGATTAATAAGTAATAACAACTCATCTATGATTAGTTTATGTTCAACTATATATATATATATATATAAAAGAGGTTATTTTATGATGACCAAGTTAGAACTATTAATATAGCAAACAAAATTGGCCTTTCTAACAACAAAAGGTTCAGTAGCTAGATGTTTAGATTTTTATTCACAAATTATAATTTAATGATTGGGTGTTGGTTCTTGAAATATATATAGAGACTCTGAATAATAATGAATGATATATATGTATACAACTTAGGAGGAGAGAAAGAATAATAGTAAATAAATTTTGTAACACTGTTCCTGTCTCAGAATAGACATTATACCTCTGCAATAATATTCCCAGTTGCACGTTTTTTATATTCTCTTTTGCCTTTTGGAGTGCTCTTCTGTTCAATTAATTCCGAATTATACATATAACTATATTATTAAACAGGCAATAATAATCTATAATAAGTCCTCTGCTAAAGGCTTTTGTGTACTATATGCTACTACACAGTTGTTGGTGTTTTTGTTGTTGAATTTTTCAATGGCTTCTAATGCAGATTGTGGTGATGATAATAATTTGGTAGCAGGAGAAGTAGTAGTTGTTGAAGCTCCAAACGATGAAAATGGTAAGGATGATGGGAAGCAAACAAAAGTAGCAGCGATGAGCGAAGAAGTAGACCATGGCAATAGTAATAATAATAAAGTTGACTATTCACAGAGGGGTCAATGGCTTCGAGCAGCTATTCTAGGAGCCAATGATGGGTTAGTCTCAGTTGCTTCATTGATTTTGGGTGTAGGAGCTGTTAAGAGAGACTCCAAAGCCATGTTACTTGCTGGCTTCGCAGGTTGCATTGCAGGAGCATGTAGCATGGCATTGGGTGAGTATGTTTCAGTTTCTACTCAGTATGAAGTTGAAGTTGGTCAAATCAAAAGGGACAGTAATTTGATGGAGGAAAAGAGGTTCTCATTGTTATTGCTGCCTAACCCATTGCATGCTGCTTTGGCATCTGCACTATCATTCACTGTAGGTGCAGTTATTCCTTTGGTTTTCACTGCATTTGTAAGAGATTACAAGTTAAGGCTTGTGTTGTGTGTGGTGGTGTCTAGCTTGGCTTTAGTGGGGTTTGGATTTTTGGGAGCAGTGTTGGGACACACACATAAGGTTAGGTCCTCTGTCAGGATCCTTATTGGGGGGTTGATGGCTATGGCTATCACTTTTGTGTTAACAAGATTAGTAGGCTTTGGTGCCAATTTGGAACTGTGAATCTTTGAATCAACCATGATATATATATAATATATTCTCTGTCTTTTTTCTTCCTTGTCCTTGGTCTGATTTGTCTTATTGTCTAGAGCATGCAATTGTTCTAATCTCTCTTGTCTTTGTTGATGAATAATAAGATTTGTTTTTGTTTTATGCATTGGAGAATCAAATGTTTCAATTAGGTTAATTACTTTGCCCTATTCAAAAATATATCATTACTACATTTGTAATATTATACCAACGCAAACTAATACATATGGACGATGGTCTGTGCTCCTTAACTATCTCTCCCGAATTCGATTTTTCCTTTTGTCTTTACAGTATAGTATCCGAGGGATTAGTCATTAGATTTTTGGTCTGATATACGTCGTTTCACTTTTCTACCCGTATATTCTGATTTCTGAAAGAGTATATGTGATGATGAAAGAGTAATTATTACAAGGTAGCTAGTAACTCATGTGCAGTTGACTTCATATGAAGTTGTCATTTGAAATCGTTAGATTACATTTTGGTCAAACATATCAATTCATTTAAAGGTAATTTAGCAAGCAACTTCACATAAAGTAAAGTAAAGTAAACTGCATTTGAGTATCAACCAAACTAATTATGAAATAATAGACGCTAACAAATTCAATAGATTACTATATTAATGAGGGTTGGGAAGTGAAGATCAATCTGTGTTTTGCTATGTTTATATAAACTGATTAAACTTTTGTTATTTAATCCATGTGTGACATTTTGATTTTGCTGAATTTATTTTTCTATGATAATTTATATATAATGTATTAGATATTGGTGTAACATAATTAGGCAACTTTCTTATATAATAAAGGATGATTTAACAGTTAAAATCCTTGGGAGACAGTTAATAAAGATGCAAGCCATAACAGAGGATCATCCATAAGCTTATTAATAAGGGTAATACCCTACACACACATGGCAGTAATTAAAGTGCAAGAGAGCCAATCAACTTGGTGAAGCCAAATGTGATAGCCATGGCCATCCAACCTCCAATGAGAACCCTGAGACAGGATCTTGTGACAGGAGTTCTACCAAGAACTGCTCCAAAAGTTCCAAACACCAACAATGCTAAGCTAACAGCAACAGCAACAACAACCATTCTAACCTTATGGTTCCTTATGAAGAAAGCTGCTACCATTGGCACTACACCACCCACAGAAAATGCCATTGCTGATGCTACTGCAGCTTGAAATGGATTTGGCAATACTACTACTACTTCTTCATTTGATTCTCTTTCTCTCTTTATCTGAGCCTTCTCTATGTCATACTGAGTGTACACAGAGACAAACTCTCCAATTGCCATGCTGCATGCTCCGGCTACTAGGCCAGCGAAGCCTGATATAAGCATGGCTGTGATGTCATGCTTAACAGCTCCAACACCCATCATGAGTGATGCAACGGAGACTAGCCCGTCGTTGGCTCCGAGCACGGCTGCTCTGAGCCACTGAGCCCTTTGAGTGTAGTTAGTATTATTGCTGTCTTGGTTTGGTTTTGGCTCCACCACAAGAGTAGTAGCACCATTTGCATGCATGGGAATTTCAATGTGGTTAGGTGAAGTTCCATTGGTGGAAGCCATGAAGGAGAAGAAGGAAAACAATGCTAATAGGATACTTGTTAAATATAGTAAGGTAGAGAGGGAGAATAGGAATTTGAAAAGCTTGTGGAGAACACATGCTGTAGTGAAGAGTATTTATAGAGTAGAATGGGTAGTCAGTAGTGTGAATGGACCTAATTATTATTGGGACACTAAACACAAGTTGGTGGTAACTTCCCTTTAACTAAATAATGAATCTGATTCACCTTTTCCTCAGATATTTCATTTCTGCACTGTAATTCCAATCATATCATGATTATTTTAGTTTAATCTCGTCAAGTAACACATGGAAATTCCTAGATGATTGAATATGCATGACTCAACTAACTAACTAACCAAAATGTGCATAGTGGGAACTAAAGTAATGTGTAATTTAATAATAATTTGAAGAGAGTGTGCCTTCCACACCAAAGTCACACGCTGCTTAATTTTTACAATTCTTTTTGATTGAGAAACTTATCATCATCTCCATATTAATCTGTATTTGTGCTGTACCGTGTACATACTTGTTGCTAGTATATATCACTCATGGTAATTGAGATAATTCCTTTTATCTTGTTCTTTCCCATTGTTTGACAAGGATAGCTTATGTCTAATTGGTGTTAGTGAGTACCAATTTTGTTACCTGTGTCAGTGCTTTGTTTTGTCTGATAAAAACCTATGTTTTGTAAGCAATAGTAACAGAATAGTAATTACTGACTTACATCTCTTTTTGTATATAGTAATATTCAAAAGCATGCCAATGCCAACCAATTCAGAATCCTTTGTTCAGCAATAGTAACATAAATAAATGTAGCAGCACAGTCATTAAGGTACTATAACTCCATTAGAATACACTTAAGTTCTTGACAACATACTTCATTCATGATAATATTGAATTGCACTTTTTATCTTACTGAGGTAAGCACAATTTGTAATTCTGATTCTTACAACAAAATTATGAGATAGCCTAACATTACTCATCCTTGAATTCATACCTTGTTCCAAAGAACATTATGCTCTGGCAGAAACAGAAATCGAATTCTTACATGCTGATTCACTGTTAAATTTCTTCTCCATGATTTGAGCAAGATGTAATTCAAACATGTTGATTCACTATTAAATTATTCACCATTCTGAATTAAAAAGAGATTTGAGCAAGATACAAGGACCAAATGAAATCTTAAAAAGAAAAAGAAATAGTAGAAATGGAATATGAGATCATTTTATGGCCTAACAGTAAAGTATGAGAGTACATTCAGACAAATCCACTAATGGAAAAAACTAACAATAAAATTGCAATAATGCATGATTCCACTTCCAAATTAGAAGGAATTACAATAAGAAAGTGCTAACTTTAGATTACTTTTCTTCCTCATATTCAAAGTGGCATGTGGCTTGCTTGTGGAATTCACACTCTGCTTCAATATTTAATCATGTACTTCAATCCACCCACCTAAAAAACTTATTATTATTAAACCATAGGGTGGCTTCCACTAAATTGGGCTTGTGGAATGCCACACTCTTACCAATTTAATAATCTCATCATATCCCCATAATAATTGACTTATCTATCTCTAAGATTCTACCATTCAAAACTTGAGTTTGCTTGCTGCTTAGGATAATATTGTACTTGATTAATTCATATTGAATTAAGACATAGTGCTCTCTTACTCAATAAGGGCTACCTATAAAATATGACAGTAAGACTATTGTTCTGAATACTGATAGATGAGTGAAGCCTCTAACTAGAAATCACAGAGTTCAAATATGATACTTAATCTATGGAGCTCTCTCTTCCTACAAACTAACCACATAAGTTTAAGAAGACTGAGAAGTTTCAATGCCAAGACTTATTATGAGAAACAAAAAGCTAAACAGATTCAAAATGGGGTTATCATGTCAGATAACCATGATGGTCTTGATAAAGCTAATTCATTGATAAAGTGGATTAAAATTAAGTAATGTGCATATTTAGATGTTAATTATGTTTTATTTAAACATGTGGCCACCCCTTCCATAGTGCTATCCACACTATCACCACTTGTTTATAACCATTTGAGGCGCATTATCATCACTATACCTAACAAGTAACATCATGCAAATCCTTACTATATAATAACTTGTACCAGAAGAGTGTGCCCTCCACAAGCAATCTTTTTCCCTTCAGTTTATATCATAAGTCTTAACTTAACACCTCTGTGCTTCAATCAATGGCTGCTTCCCTTGGCACTCAGAACAAAAATGAAATGCCACTTAAACATGTTATGATCCACGTGCATGGTACTAGTGATGCAGAAGCAGCAAAAGCAAGCCAAAGCACTGAAGAAAACAATAACACTACTGACTACTCTCAAAGAGCACAGTGGCTCCGAGCAGCAGTGCTTGGGGCCAATGATGGACTTGTCTCAGTGGCATCACTCATGCTGGGTGTTGGAGCTGTGAACAAGAACATTGCAGCCATGCTTGTAGCCGGATTCGCAGGGCTAGTAGCCGGAGCATGCAGCATGGCAATTGGAGAGTTTGTCTCTGTCTACACTCAACTTGACATAGAAGTAGCTCAAATAAAAAGAGAAAGGGAACTCAACAATGAATTGGAGACAGGAGAAGGTGGTAGTGAAGAGGAGAAGCTGCCAAATCCTTTTCAAGCGGCGATAGCGTCAGCAATCGCATTTTCTGTTGGTGCAGCAGTGCCACTGATAGCAGCAGTGTTTATAAGGGAGTATAGGATCAGGGTTGGTGTTGTTGCTGCTGTGTCTAGCTTGGCATTGTTGGTATTTGGAGGGGTAGGAGCAGTTCTTGGAAAAACTCCAGTGAGAAGGTCTTGTATCAGAGTTCTGATTGGAGGTTGGTTGGCTATGGCTATAACTTTCGGCCTCACCAAGTTAATAAGCTTAAAGGGAATGTAATTTCATTCATTAATGAACCTCTATAAGATCATGTATTCCCTAAGGAGGCATACTAGGCTTTATATGCAATTTATTTAACAGAATATCTTCTTGCTTTTAGCCTTCAGGAATCTGCTGTCTAAACCATTATTCTTGTGCAGACTGCATTGTATTTAGTACCACTAAGTTTATCATCTTAACGAGACATGAGTTGGAACGTTGGATGCTGGCTACAGGAGTGGTTATGTAACCTATTAGAGAATTGTGTCCAAGTGCATTCAGATCAAGCTGATACATACTACCTTGAATATCTTAATGATGTTAACATTCAAATCGTTATGATTAATTAAATGTTCATGCTCGCCATAATAACATATCTGAGGTAAACCGTACACACAGTCCGGGTAAATACTACACGAGTATAAAAAAGGTATGTTTTGTGATTGTTTATAATTTTAAACCATGTGTTTCATTTCAGCCATTCATACAGCTATTACAAATCACACAAATTTTATGAGACCATAACAATAATATATACAAATAATAGAACTATAGGGATAAAGCTAAGAATATACAATCATTATCAGTGTAGAAGTTAGGCAACAATATCATATCTGATATCGGTTAGCAGAATCGTGTGGTGAAAGAGCAGATATTTGAGACAATTTGACAATAGAAGGATTAATAATAACTTGATCTCAGCAAACAAAACCAACATAACATGCAAGCACTAAGCAGGTTAAAAATATGGAAAAGAGCAATCTTCCACCAAATATTGAAATAACGTGTTAAAAAACAATGGTATCGCAGTTGCTCAAGTCATCAAGATCTTCCAAAAAGTGGCACAAGCATAGAAAATAGAACCCCCTTCCATC